>RJWH01007451.1:0-40146 GCA_004363575.1 Solenodon paradoxus | reverse complement strand
CAGCAGAACCTTCCAGCTGAGGCTCAGCTCACAGCAAGATGACTGAGATTCCGTCACGACCCGTGCGACCCTGAACTCAGTGCTGGCTTGCCCCCTCCAGGAGCACAGGCGACACTGTGCAGGCACAATCCGTCCCACATGGGCCACGACCTGCGTTATCATGTGCCCTGACGTGACCCCTGCACAGACACCTTACTGAATCTGTCCTGTCTGCACTAACAGTTGCCTCCAGATCTAAATTCCATCAAAGCTTATGATTGCTCATCTCTCTCTCTCCATTTCCCACCATCCTTCCTTTACTGGCCCTGCCACGATAAGGGACATGTTGGGAGTGATGTCATAAGAAGTAATGATGAACTGGCATGACTTCGTGCAGAAGTCCACAAATCTCGCCGCTTTACCCCACCGAAGCCCACTGGCTACTCCTCCCACTCACCCACAAGGCCATTCTTGGGAGGACTGATCATAGGACCTTCCAGTAGAGTCTCAGAAAATGTAAAACTAGACATCATCCAAAGGTACCAAGCAGGTGGGGGTCAAACTCAGCGCGGTCGCCTCTACCAAGAAGGATCCACACCGAGCATGCACCACTCCCCCACGTTGATCAAGTGCTAGCTACCCGCAGCTTATGGGACCCAAACTTCCCAACAGCCGAACAATTGTCGTGCTAGGACTGCCGCTTTCCTCTCCAGAATCCACAGTCCTCCATATCCTTGCCCGACAAGAGGAGGTAAGATGTCAAAAGGACGATGAGGACATGGAAGGAAACAATGCACACAGCCACAACTCGCCAAGTCAAATCTCCTGAAGCCCTGTCTCCCTCGTCCCACTCACTCGGCTCCCATTCTTGGGTGTCCCGGTCGCAGGACCCTCGGGGCAAGTCTCAGAAAAGAGCAAGGGCAGATCTTTCCACACGACGCAGGTGGCGGAGCGCCTGAAAGCCACACTGGCTCAAGCCCTCCAGGGGAGTCTCAGCACTGGGCATGTGCACTGTGATTCCTCTACAGAGCGTGCTGCAGGGGGACCCACACCTCAAACAACGCCCTCAAAAATAGTCCCATCTTGAGCTGACCCCTTCCGCTCTAACACAAACCGTCCTCTCTTGTCGTACCCTGCATAGACCTGGACAGGGTGGCAGAGGCCATAAGAAGAAACCTGACGTCCAGGAGGGGCTACCCACAGAAGGCCACAAAACTCGGCGGTGCCGAGCCCCGGAATCCCAGCGGCTCCCTCCACCCACTCACTCGCACTAGTATTCCCGGGACACGGATCTCGGGACCCTCTGGCCTAGACTCAGCTAACAGTAGAAAAAAGGCCTTGCAACAGTCCCCAGGCAGCTCAAACCCCTCAGCCCGGTGTTGGCGCGCCCCCTCCAGGACCACTGGCAACACCGGGCCAGCTCGCTCTGTCCCGAACGGGCCAAGCGCTGACCTTAACGCCCCATGCCGGGCCCCCCTATCTCCAAAGATACCCCGAACATTTGTCCAACTTTATCTGACCCTTGCCTTCTAAGAACCACTCTCCTCCTCCTGTATCCTGACCCCGCGAGTAGGGCCATGAGGGCAGTGGTGCCACGAGGAGGAACAGGAAGCCCTGGCGAGCCTTCCTGCACGTGACCTCCAATCTCGCCACGCCAAATCCCCTGAAGCCCATGATGGCCCTTGTCCCACTCACTCGGCTCTCATTCCGGGTCCACTGGTCACAGGACCTTCCAGCCAAGTCTCAGCTCAGGGCAAGAGATTTTGCACACGACGCAGGGAGCTCAGCTCTTGGGCGCCGTGCTGGCTCGCCCCCTCCAGGAGCACAGGCAACACTGTGCAGGCCCAGTCGCACCACGTGGACTGAGAGCTGAGCCACGCTGCCCCCTGCCAGGAACCCTCAAGGCCTCGGGACTGAATCTGTCCTCTGTCTGCAGTAAGTGGTGCCGCCAGGTCCAGATAGGTGACCCGGCACAACCAAACTTCTGCTTTTCCACGGTCCTCCTCCCCTCCGAGTCCCTGCTTCCTCCCTCTCCTGGCCCGGCTACCACCACCGACACCACGGCCCTGACTCCTCGAGAAGAAACAGCACAAAATGGCGGCGCTTCCTCACGTGGCCACAGTTCCCACCTCCCAAAGCCCCCAAAGCCACACTCTCCCTCGTCCCACTCACTTGGTTGCCATTCTTCAGTCGATTGGTCGCAGGACCTTCCGTACAAGTCTCAGCTCGGGGCAAGAACAGAGATCTTTCCACGCGAAGCTGGTAGCTTGACTCCTGATGGCTGCGCTGCCTCGTGCCCTCCAGGAAGACCGCACACTGGGCATGCGCACTATGTCTCATCTGCACGTCGTGCTGAGCTGCCCACCCTGAACCCTGCCAGGGGGCCCCACACCTCAAGCACTGCTTGCAAACCTTTTCTCATTTTCATCTCTCCCCATCTCCTCCATGGCAAACCATTCTCTTTGTCACTTGCCACCTTCACTAGTGACAATGTGGCCAAAGCTATAAGAAGATTCATGAAGTTCTACAGGGTTTTCCTGCAGGTATCCACAAAACTAACTGCACCAACCCCACTGTAACACACTGGTTATTCTTCCCGCTCACTCTCACTGCCACTCCTGGAAGGACTGATCACAGGGCCTTCTGCCTCTGTCTCAGCTTAGAAGGTTGATCCTCAGACGCGTCCAAGGCACCGTGGCTCCTGAACACAGTGATGCTTGCCACTTCCAGGATCACTGTCCACATTGGACTTTGTACTCTTTCCCACATCTCCCAAGTGCTGTGCTACCCTATCCCTGTCCTGCCCCACTGTGGCCTCCCATTTATCTCTCCTCTGTATCCACTTCCTGGTCTCACATGCCTCAAATGACTCCCAAGCATTTCTCCCATCTTCATCTTTCACCCCTTCTCACCATTTCCCCATATCCCAGTTTTCCTGGTCCCACCAGGAGGACAAGGGACATGATGACAAGGACAGTGATTCAAAGACCTTTATCCTCTAATACCACATATGGTGCCTCCTCATGACCTGTAGTTTTCTGGCTCCTTCCTCAAATTCCCTGATCTGCAAAAGTACCATCTCAGTTAAAATCAGTAAGAAGGAATCAATGAGAAATAATGTGACTCACACCATACAGGACCCAGAAGCTATGCTACCCATTACTGGACCAGACTGAGCCACACTGCCCCCTTTCAAGGACACCACCCTGCACTCCCAAATCTGTCCTTTATGAGAAGTTTCAGGGTCTCCAGCTCTCATATACATTGAATAGTGCCCCAAAGACTAGCCTCATCTTCAACTGACCATCCTCTCCTCCCAGACCTACTCTGATCTCTGTCTCAGCCTACTGGCATGACAAAGGCTCTGGTGGCTGCCTGTGAAGAGAGAGAAAATGCTTAGTAAAACAGAAATGACAGCATCCTTCATAGGATTTTCACAAAACAGTGAATCTTACCTTAATATTCGAAAGGAGCAGCATATATTCAAAATTAGAGTATAAAGAACTAGGAAAAGTTATCCTACTGAATAGAATAAATATTTTCACATAATACATCTGACAAGGGATTAACATCATACACACACACACACACACACACAAAACTAATAAATATCAGAAACAGAAAAACAATCCAGTAAAAATGGGCATATGATCTTAATAGTTATGTCTCCAAAGAAGGCATACATACATCCAACAGACACATGTAAAGATGTTCTACCTCTCTTGTCATTAGGAAAATGCAAATCAAAATAACAATGAGATACCATCTCACATCCATGAGAATGACCATTATCCAGAAGATTGGAAAGAAATGTTGGAGAGGATGTAGAGAAAAGTAACTCTTATACAACTGGTGATAGGAGTCTAAAATGGTGAAAACATTGTGAAAAGCAGTATGGAGAATCCTCAAAAAATGAGAATAGAAATTCCATATGATCCTGTTATTATTCTGCTGGATATTTACCCTATTAACACAACAACACTAATTTGCAGAGATATATGCATCCCTATGTTCATTGTGGCATTATTTACAAATAACCAATATCTGGAATCAAATGCCCATCAACAGTTAAGTAGGTGTAGTGTATATACACAATGGAATACTGCTTAGCTATCAAAAAAGATGAAAAAGGAGATCGACTTCTGGATGGCGACTCGATAGGATACACTTTCGGGTTGCTCCCCACAGATACTGAAAAAAACAAAACATCACCTATTTTCCTGAGACAAACACCAAGAAACAACGGGCACTTCATCTTGAGACTGATCGGCTAACAAACAATGGTGGATGAGGGCACTCAGCAGGCTTCTCAGCTAAGCCGCGGATTTGGATTTGGGATGGCACTAGGAAATCTCCGGTCATTTGGTGGGGCAGAGGTTAGGGATTTCAGGACCAGCTGCAGAGGCAGCGAGAGGCGGAACCACAGAGGGGCAACTTGGGAGGGAGTGAAAGGAAAGCCATCACACCAATAGCTGAATAGGAGCCCGCACAGTGAAATTGCACTGGGTGCAGCCATAACCAGAAATCAGCCAAAGAAATTCCCAGGTTGAACCCCTCCCACAACCATTTCACGCCAGAGCCTTAGGTCCACTGAGTGGATACACCGCCCACCAGAAATCCCAACCACCGCATATCCCACCCACCACATATCCAGCCTACTGAACATCCCACCCATAGGATACACCACCCAAGGAGTACAGTGAGAATGCTGTCCCGTACTGGACCAAACCTGAACGCTACCCACTAGCACCACCTTGAGGGTATAGTTGAATCTGCAGCCTGATCGCCAATGCTTGGCAAGTCAAACCTACACAACGCCAGGGAAATCAAACCCTCAGAAATATAAAAAGAATGTCAAATACAACAAAGGCACAGAGAAACATATGTGAAATGATGAATTCAATATAAAACCTAGGGGAAACTCTGAATACAGCAGATATATGTAAATCACCTGAAGAGGAATTTAGGGTAACAGTGATTAATATACTCATCGGAATCCAGAAATCATTAAAGGCAGTAAATGAGAATGTCAGGAAGCAAAGAGAATAATTAAAACAAGACATCAAACAGGTAAGAGACACAATGGCTGGATTAAAGACTGCAATAGAGGGACTCAACACTAGGATGGGTGAAGCTTCCAATAGAATCAGAGATCTGGAAGACAGGACAGAGGAACTCAATCAAGAAAACCAGCAAAGAGATAAAAATCAAAGAATCAAAGACATCATTCAAGACATCTGTGATAACATCAAAAAGAACAACTCTCACATCATGAGGGTCCCAGAGGAAGAGAGAGAAAAGGAAGCAAAAAAATATATTTGAAGAAATAATAGATGAGAACTTCCCCAATCTGAAGAATGAAGTATGCCTCCAGATCCAAGAAGTTCAAAGAGTTCCTAATAAAAGAAACCCAAACAGAAATACACCTAGACACATCGTCATCAAAATGTCGAAAATACAAGATAAAGAAAAACTATTAAAAGCAGCCAGGGAAAAACATGTCACATACAGTGAAGCCCCCATAAGATTGTCAGTGGACTTCTTAAATTAAACTCTACAGGCCAGAAGGGAACGGCATAATATATTCAAGTGCTGAAAAAAAAAGGATTTTTCAACCTAGGATACTATATCCAGCAAGATTATCATTCAGAACTGAAGGAATTATAAAAACCTTTTCTGACAAGCAAAAGTTAAAGGAGTTCAGGAGTTCATCACCACAAACCAGCTTTGCAAAAAATATTAAAGAATGCTCTATAAAGCATAAAGAAACCCCACAGAAAAACAGTAAGACAGCAAATATTAGAAGTGGGAGGAAGAGAAGAGAACAAAAATGTGGATAGTTAGAATGAGTGGAACACTAATATGCTTTCAAATAAAATTAGGTAGTAAACATAGAACTGTGAATGCTAACTTCAGGGTAACCTCAAAATACATCCCCAGGGAGAAAACGTAGAAAACAAAAGGTGAAATCAATGAAAATTTAACAGCATCCATCCACCCTAAGAAGAGAAAGAGAACAAAGACATAATCTGGAGCAACATACAAAAGACAAGATATAAAATGACGCTAAGCAGCTATATATTAATAATTACCCTAAACATCAATGGACTGAACTCACCAGTCAAATGACACAGAGTGGCTGAATGAATTTAAAAAACATAACCAAACCTTCCGCTATATTCAGGAAACCCACCTTCTTCCAAAAGATAAGCAAAGGCTCAAAGTCAATGGCTGGAAGACAATTCTACAGTCAAATGGCAACCACAGAGAACAAAAACAGTTATACTCATATCAGATAAAACAGACTTCCACCTAAAAAGCAAAACAAAAGACAGAGATGGACACTATGTAATAATTAAGGGATCAATCCAGCAAGAAGACATAATGTTTGTTAACATATATGGACCAAATGAAGGCGCATTAAAATATATCAAGCAAATATTATTAGACCTGAACAGAGACATTGACAGTGACATAATAATAGTGGGGGATTTCAAAACCCCACTTACAACAATTTGGATGGATCAACCAGGCAGAAAATTAACAGAGAAATAGCCATTTTAAATGACCATCTGGAACACATAGATCTAACAGACATATACTGATCATTTCACCCAATGACTACAGCTTTCACTTTCTTCTCAAGTGTGCATGGAACATTCTCAAGGATAGGTCATATGCTGGGACATAAAACATCTCTCAATATATTCACAAAGACTGAAGTCACACCAAGCATCTTCTCTGACCGCAATGACCTAAAACTGGAAATCAATCACAAAAAGAAAGATGGAAGACCCCAAACTAATTAGAAACTCAACAATATGCTCCTGAAAGACTCTTGAATAAAAGAGAAATCAAAGAGAAGCTTAAAAAATACTTAGAGACAAATGAGATGAGGACATGAGCTCTCAGACTCTATGGGATGCAGCAAAAGCATTACTAAGGAGAAAGTTCATCGCAATCCAGGCCTATCTCAAGAAACAAGAAAAATCGCAAATAAACAACTTAACTCTATATTTAAAACAACTAGAGAAAGAAGAACATTAAAGCCGAAAATCAGCAGAAAAAAAGAAAATAATCAAAATTCGAGAAATAAATGAAATAGAAAACGAAAAAATCCAGGTGATCAATTTAACCAAAAGTTTGTTCTTTGAAAAAATGAACAAAATTGACATGCCATTGGCTAGACTCACACAAAAAAGAAAACTCTCATAACTAGAATCATAAATAAAAGGGGAGAAGTTACAAAGGATACCACAGAAATTCAAAACATCGTAAGGGTTAGCAAAATAAATGGGCAACCTTAAGGACATGAACAGATTTCTAGAAAAGTATAGTCTACCAAGACCGAACCTGGAAGAATTAGAAAACCTGAACAGAACAATCACGAGTAAAGAAATTGAATAAATAATCAAGGGCATCCCCAAAAATAAAAGCCCAGGACCAGATGCCTTCTCCAATGAAGTCTACCAAACATTCAGAGAATTAACACCTATTCTTCTCAAGCTCTTCCAAAATATTGAAGAACAGGGAACTTCCCCAAATACTTTCTGTGAGGCCAATATTACACTGATACCAAAAAGTGAAAGAGATGTCACCAAGAAAGAAAATTACAGACTGATATCTCTAATGAACATAGATGCAAAAATTCTCAACAAAATATTATCAAACCAAATTCAACAGTGCATCAAAATGATCATCCATCCTGACCACATGTGATTCATCCCAGGGATGCAAGGATGGTTCAACATACATAAATCTATTAATGTCATACACCATATCAACAAGAGCAAGGGTAAAAAAACACATGATCATAGTAATAGATGCAGAGAAAGCTTTTGACAAGATCCAACACCCATTTATGATAAAAAATGTTCCATAAAATGGGAATAGAAGGTTCATACCTCAACATAATAAAGGCCGTATATTAAAAACCCACAGCCAACATCATAGTCAATGGCAAAAAATTGAAAGCATTTCCTCTTAGGTCAGGAGTAAGGCAAGGCTTTCCACTCTCACCACTGCTATTTAACATTGCACTGGAGGTCTTAGCCAGTGCAACTAGGCAAGAAAAATAAATAAAAGGAATCTAATCTCGAAAGGAGGAAGTAAAACTCTCATTATTTGCAGATGAAATGATTATATATATTGAAAATCCCAAAAACTATTAAAAAACCTATAGAACTCATCAATGAATACAGTAAAGTGGCAGGCTGCAAAATCAATGCACAAAAATCTGTTGCATTTTTATAGAATGTTGCAAGAAAATGAAATCATGAAAATCATTATTTAAAATAGAAGTTAAATGAATGAAATACCTGGGCATATACCTAACAAAGGAAGTAAAAGATCTCTACAACGAAAACTACAAGTCCTTCTTGAAAGAAATAGAGGAGGACACAAAGATATGGAAAGACATCCCCTACTCATGGCTGGGAAGAATTAATATCATTAAAGTGGCCATCTTACCCAAAGCAATATATAGGTTTAATGCAATCCCCATTAAATTCCCACGGACTTATTTCTGAGAAATAGAACAAAAAAAAATCTTAAAATTTGGATGGAACAAAAGACCGCAAATAGCCAAAGAAATCATTAGAAAAAAAGAACGAATCTAAAGGGATCACATGTCCAGACTTTGAATTATATTACAAAGCAATAGTGATCAAAGTGATATGGTACTGGAATAATAACAGAGGCACAGATCAGTGGAATATAACTGAATCACCAGAAACTGACCCACTCACATATAGTCAGTTAATCTATGACAGAGGAGCTAAAAACATAGGATAGAAAAAGGAAATCTCTTCAACAAATTGTGTTGGGAAAGCTGGACAGTCACATGCAAAATAATGAAGCTAGACCACTCTCTAACACCATTCATAAAAAAATTAATTCAAAAGGATTAGAGACTGGGACATAAAGCCAGAAATCATAAAGCTCTTAGAAAACAACATAGTAAAGACTTTCCATGACATCAATCATAGAAAAACCTTTGGGGATTCAACTCCACCATCAAGGGAAACAAAAAGAAAAATAAAACAGCTGGGACTACATCAAACTATGGAGCTTCTTCACAACAAAAGAAAACGTCGCCAAAACCAAAAGGAAACCTACTAACTGGGAGAAGATATTTGCATTCGGTATTTCTGATAAAGGCTTAATATCTAAAATACACAAAGAACTCATAAAACTCAACAACAGAAGAACAGGCAATCCAATCATAAAATGGGAGGAGGAATTGGAGAGATACTTTTCTGAAGAGGATATACAGATGGCCAACAGGTATGTGAAATTATGTTCCTACTCACTGGCTATCAGGGAAATGCAAATCAAAACAACAATGAGATATCACCTTACACCTGAAAGACTGGCTATTATTCAAAAGTCTGGAAACAACAAATGCTGGGGAAGATGTGGAGAAAAAGGAACACTTTTAATCCTATCATTCCACTTCTGGGCATCTACCCAAAAGATATAAAAGCACCCATCTGCAGAGATGTATGCATCCCCATGTTTATTGCGGCCCTATTCACAATAACAAGAACTGGAAATGACCTAAGTGCCCAACATCAGACGAATGGATAATGAAGATGTGGTACATATATGCAATGGAATACTACACAGTCCTTAGAAAAGATGAAACCCTGTCATTTGAATCAACATGTATGGATCTAAAGAGGATTATGCTAAGTGAAACAAATCAAAAGAAGAAAGATAGATACCAGATGACCTCACTCATAGGCGGAATGTGAATAGACAAAACAAAGGAACAGATGAAACAAAACCAAGCTTGGAACATTCGCAACAGAACTGAGGTTACCAGCAGGGAATGGGAGGGGGGAAAATTGGTGGCAAAACCCATTGGACAATGGTGAAGAACATTTGGTGATTTTGTGAAAGGCGTGGTATGCTGAAATATGTCTAATAAATGGGGAACCTATACATAGGAAATTATTTAAGTGTGTAGAATAATTATTACAATTGAAAAAATAAAATTAAAAACATAATTAAAAAACTAAATGGAAATACTGTCATTTGTAGAAACATAGATGAACCTAGAGGGGATTATGCTTACTGAGGTAAGTCAGGAGAAAGACAATGTATGATATCACTCATATGAGGTATAAATAGAAACCAAGGAAACAAATGAACTGAATCAAACAAAAATAGACTTTTAGTCAATATAAGCAAATTGGTTTTTGCAGGAATAGAAGAGGTAAGGTGGGTGGGCAAGTTGGGTAAAGAGGAACAATGTATAGTGAAGGAAGAACTGAAATGGTGGTGAACTTATTTTATTATGTACAGATGTGTATTTACTAAGATGCACATATTAAACCTATATAATGCCATGATGCCATGTTTCTACAATAAAATTAACACATATTTTTAAAAGAATGAGCAAAATCTCAACTAGGAAAGGTCATTAATGGACAATTATATAGAGAAGACTGAGCTATAGGTATTATCCAACAAAGTTTTTAAAGCAACCGTTGTAAAATGTTTCAACAAGCAATCATGAACACTTTAAAAACTACTGCAAAAGCAAAAAATATTGGCAAGAGAGAGACCAAGAGAATTTAAACAAGAGACAAATGGAACTCTTAAAATGAAAAAACAGAATAACTAAATTAAACATGTAAATCTCACTGGATGAGTTCGGTAGCAGAATGGAGATGAGAAAAAGTGAACTTGAAGATAGATTAATAGAAATTATTCAAATAACCTACAGAAAATAGACTGAAATAAAATGAACAGAATCTCAAGAACCAGTGGAAAAATATTAAAACATAACTTTTATCATCAGAATCCCAGAAAGAGATGTGTGTGGTAATTAAAAATATTTTTGACAAAAAAATTTTTTGGAAGTAGAAATTGCTGAAAATGTCACAGATTTGGCAAAAGATATAAACAAATAGATTCACGAAGCTCAATAAAC
This sequence comes from Solenodon paradoxus, assembly GCA_004363575.1. Classification (NCBI taxonomy): domain Eukaryota; kingdom Metazoa; phylum Chordata; class Mammalia; order Eulipotyphla; family Solenodontidae; genus Solenodon; species Solenodon paradoxus. The sequence goes on along the minus strand of RJWH01007451.1, from coordinate 29,228 downwards.
AACCACTAGCATAGACTCAAAGAAATCTTTATCCAGACATATCATAATCAAACTGTTGCGCACTAAAGACAAAGAAAAAAATTCTTGAAAGCAGTCAGAGAAAAATAATGCATTACTTACAGAGAAACAATGAATGATTCAAGTGACTGCAGAATTCTCATCAGAAATCATAGAAGTCAGTAGAAAGTATCTCAATGTTCTTAAATACTAAAAGAATTATCGAGCCAGAATTTTATAGCCAGCAAAGTATCCTTCAGGAATGATATGTAAAAAGTATATTTGCAGATAAAGGAAAACAAAGAGAACATGTTGGTAGCAGACTTAAAAGAATTTCAATCTAAATTTCTCAGACAGAAGGAAAATGATACCAGAAGGAAACCTGTAACATTAAAAATGAAGGAAGAACGGCAGATATGGAGAGATATTTGGCCAAATACAATAGACTATTATTTTTAATTAATAAATAAATATTTAAGGATTGAAGAAAAATAAAAAAAAGCATTGTATGTTTTCAATGTAGGTAAGCATAATATGTAAAATAAACAGAATTTAAAGAAGGGGAAACTAAAGGGACCTATGTGGTGGTAAATTTTCAACAGTCCATGTAAAGTGTAGGAATATTAATTCTCAGTAATATATGAAGATTCATGCATGCATCCTTCAATTCCTAGATGAATCACTTTTTCAAATATATAAAGAAATACAGTAAAAAATAGATAAATTTATACATCCCAGGTTCCCAGGCTGACGTCCCTAGGGCAAGGGAATAACCAAGAGAACAAATAAATAAAATAAATGAGATGCATCTTCCTCCTCTCTCTTCTGTCCTGCCTGCCTGCCTGCTTGCCTTCATTCCTGCCTGTGTCTTTCATTTAAAAAAAATGAAAAAATTTAAAAGGAGATTGATGGCTCAGGTGCATAATCCTTACAAAGCCCAAGGACCTGGGTTCACGACCCGGGGCTGGGAAGAACAGCCAGAATGAAAAAAGTTTTCTGCTCTCTTCCCTCCTGCCTGTCTGCTTACTTGCCTAATTTCTTCTTCTTAAAAAAGTGAAGAGTTAAAGCATACCAATTAAAAGTCAAATAATGTAAGGATGAATTTTTTAAAGGAGCATAACCCAACTATCTACAGTAAACTCGCTTCAAATGTAAGAAGGTTAAAATAAAAGAATGATGGAAACAACAAATGTTGATGAGGATGTGGAGAAAATGGAACACTTTTTCACTGTTGGTGAGAGTGCAAATTGGTGCAACCCCTTTGGAGAACAATTTGCAGATTTCTCAAACAGTTGAATATGGAAATACCACATGACCCCACCATCCCACTTCTGGGTGTTTACCCAAGGGATATAAAAACACTCATTCACAGAGATGTATGCACCCTAATGTTTATTGTAGCCCCATTCACAATAGCTAAGAACTGAAAACTACCTAAGTGCCCAACATCAGATATATGGACAAAGAAGATGTGGTACACATATACAATGGAATATTATATAACCCTTAGAAGAGATGAAACCCTGTCACTTGAACCAACATGGATGGAACTAGAGGGGATTATGCTAAGTGAAGTAAGTCAGAATAAAGACAGATAGCAGATGACCTCACTTGTAGGTGGAATGTGACTAGGCCAAACAAAGGAACGGATGAAACATAACCAACTTTTGGACACTTGCAGTAGAACTGAGGTTATAATAGGGAATGGGATGGGAGTGGGGGCCAAATGGTGGCAAAACCCAATGGACAATGGTGAAGAACACTTAGTGAGCTGGTGGAGGGCAGGGTGTGTTGACTATATCTTAGGAATAGGGAAACTGCACATATGGGGAACCTACATGTATAAGATTATTTTGGTGTATGAAATCAAAGTTACTGAATAAAACCACAAAAGAAAGTTACTATGGACATTAAATTAAATAATTAAGAGGATGAAAAGAGATATTTCAGATAAACACTAATAAAAAGAAATCTCCGGACTCTATTAGTATCTGAAAGACCATGAAACAAAAAAAATTACCAGATAGAGACATGACAATTACAAAAATTCATGAACAATATGTAACAATGTCTATAATAATGTGTATGCACATATGTTGAGAGTCCCCAACACTACCTCAGGTTGGATTGTTTGCAAGGAAGAGTCACAGATCTCAGCATATAGCTGTACTCAAGGCTAAAATTTATCACAACTTAAGGATACTAAGCAAAGAGGAAAAGCAAATGGAACGAAGTCCAAAGGAAAGTAGTGCAAACCTCTAAGAGAGTCGTTTTCCGACCTTGCAAATGTGACCACCTAATTAACATAGCCATGGTCAATCTCACAGCTGTCACTTGGGCCACATATCCTTTGAGTTATTTGTAGACAAAATTCCAGAACCAGAAAAAAAATAAAACTTTTCATTCTCTGAGCACTAAGGAGAAAGGATTTGGTTACAAAGTTTTCTGCTTTCACAGAATTATTCTAGGATTTATATGCCAGAGTGGTGACTTCACACACCATAATGGCACCAAAGACAACTCCATCTATGGGGAGAAATTTGATGGTAAGAATTTTATCAAAGCTTATGGAGCCTGACATTTTGTTCATGGCAAATGCTGTACCCAACACAAATGGTACCCAGTTTTTCATCCGTGCTGGCAAAATGAATGGTTGAATAACAAACTTGTGGTCTTTGGCAAGGTGAAAGAGGACATGAATATTGTGGAAACCATGGAGTGCTTTGGGTTCAGGAATTACAAGACCAGTAAGATCACCATTACTGACTGTGGAAAAATCTAGTAAATTTGACTTTGGGGGATTTGTGTTTATTTCTTTCTTCTTTTCAAATTTTATTATTCATTTATCCTTTGATCAATACATCATGACATGGAAAGGTTTAAGTTGTGCACAATTGTAAATGAGTATCTGTGTATAATACATCAAGTTTACCAATTTCCATCCTTCACCATATCATTGACCTTTTTGTACCCAACCGAAGCTGTGTTTTTAAACTGCAGGTCAGGACCATTTAGTGGATGACCAGAATATAAAAAATAACAGTGACCACTTAGTAGATCATGGCCAGCATTTAAAAGAAAAGAAAAGAAAAGAAAAAGAACAATAAAAATTAAGAACCATCAGAGTCCATCTTACATTTTAGGGGTAAGAAAGTTCTTAAGAAACAATTGTTCCAGTTACACTATGTGTGTTTGTAGAGGCTTATGATTTAAAATGTATTTCTTAGAGTGGGTCAGGAAAGTTTGAAAACCACTGCCTTTACATTTGAGTCAGAAGAGATGAAAAGAATCAGACTCTACATTACCTCTTAGAACCCACATTGAGCATATCTTGTGGCTCATTATAGAACACTTGGATTGTTTCCACAGTCAGGGTTTATTTTTCTTCACAATATAACTAGAATTCCATTGTTGGGCCAAGCATTTTGCTTTCAAATTAAACTGTGTGTTCTTAATCCGTTTCCCAATGATTGTGTACTCTACTTCAGATAGATTGTGTGACTTCATGTTACCTTAGCCATCAGACCATTCTTTCTGTTGCTCAGGAGAGTACCCTTTTATCCCCTTCTACTTGAAATATCCTTGTGTTCTTGCTGCAGTTCTTTGGGTTCCATATTTTCCTTATCCTACTCCAAGTCTAACTGGATTGCAGAGTTAAGTTTATGATGAGGACATGAAAAATAAACAACAAATAAGAGTCCTTTCCTAATGGAGTCACATAATTCACTCCTCCAGCAATGAATTGTGATAATGGGTGTGCGGTGTTGTCTACCAGGATGACTCCTTAGCTATCCAGTACTTTCTCCCTAAGATCAGGAAAGAGGCAAGAATGTTCACTCTCACTCTTGTGGTTTAACATTTTATTGGAAGCCCTAGCCAGTTCAGTAAGGCAAGAAAAAAAGATATAAATGGCTTACAGATTGAGAAGGAAGAAATTAAAACCACCCCAGTTCTCAGATGACATGACTATCTGCATAGAAAATCCCATGGGATTTATTTTAAAATGCTAGTGTAAGTGAATTAGCAGCATTGCAGAATTCAAGTTCGACACACAAAAATCAAGCTATACTAGCAATGAACAATGAAAGTCATTTTTACACAACTTTACAATGACTTCCAAAAATTTAAAAAATGTGTGCAGGATCTGTGGGTGTTAAAGCTATAATAAGCTCATGAAAAGAATCAAAGAAGACCTAAATAAATGAGATGTACTGTGTTCATGGGTTGACAAACTAATTAAGATGTTAACCCCCCCAATTAATCGATAGATTTGATGCGATTCCAATCAAATTCCAGGGGGATTTTTTAACATACAGACTAATTGATTCTAAAATGCATATGGAAAAAACAAAGGAACTAGAATTGTCCAAAATTTTTTAAAAGGAAGAACAAAATTGGAGGATTAACATGAATTTTAAGAAGTACTATTAAACTACGGTAATCAAGACAGTGTGATCTTAACAACAGACACAATTTTGTGTAATACTAATTGTCGCATTTGTCTGGACAATTCAATGGGGAAAAGATAGCTTTTCAACAAATGATGTTGGAACAACTGTACTCCTGGAGTATTTACACTAGAAAAAAATAAAAACTTATATTCACAGAAAAATCCACAAATTTTAATGACTGCTCTATCCCTGATCACCTAAAACTGGAAACAACCCGTATGTCCTTCAAGGGATGAAAGGGTAAAAAAACGATGTGCTGAGTCAAGACACAGTCTAAAAAAATTACAAGCTGTATTATTCCATTCCTGTGACCCTCTTGAAAAGTCAAAAGGATCCCGATGAAGGGTTTCAGGGGCTACGGGCTGACGAGGTGCATGTAACTATGCAGCGGGCACTGTAAGGGATTTCTGCAGCATGACGGAAGGTAGTATCCTGCGCGCTGGTGGCTACATAACTAAATCTACTCATGTGTTAGAACTCGAGTCCCCAAAATCAACTTGATCGTATGATAACTTTTTAATAAAAACGTTTTAAAGGAAAGGTACAGGCAGGAATGAAGACAAGTAAGCAGGCAGAGAGGAAGAGAGAGGAGGAAGAAGCACTTTATTTATTCAGTTATTCATCACTGGTTTTTCCCCAGCCCCAGGTCTAACCGGGCACCTTGCGATATATGTGGACGGCACCCAGTTTAACCCACTAGACCACCAGGGCACATTGCATTTAATATTTTGTTAATTTTCCAGTCAAGCAAATGAGAATTCTAGCTTTCTGTAAAACTACTTTAACGCAAGTGTATGGATGTCGACACACTAGTTTTGTTGACTTTGATGCATAGGAGAAGGAAATCCTACAGCATGTGTCCTTTTTGCATGTATGTGCAAGAATGCTCACCACAGCTCAGTTAGGATGGCAAAAAAGTATATCAAACACTAACCATGCAATAGAAGAAAGACTGATAAACTCTGGCTATAATAAATGATGACACATCAAAATCGCTTCAGGACATGCAAACCCCTGTTCGAACGAATTACAGAGTGATGTGCTGGTGACTCACAGTTCTCAGGACTGCAGATGGACCTCAGTGACCAATGGGACAGTGGGCTCACTACACTCATCTCAGAGCTCCCTATGGGCAGACAGGAGGACAAACTGGAAGGAGCCAGTAACATGGACAGCCACCCAGCCCAGGGTACTGCAGAGGCGACCTCCACAGGTCCTGGCCCACAGTTCTGATCTCAGAGCTTCACCTGCCTGTCTGCCCTGAGTAGTTCCAGGGAGGGAGCCCGGCTAGACCTAATCTACACGAGTTCTTCCACAGCAATTCTGACCCACTCCTCCTCTAGGGTTTAATCTGCCTTCTCATCCCTTCAGCTCCTAAGCGTCCCTGCATGATGGGAGTGTAACTGCACTCATGGTGCAGGCCAGAAGACTGCCAAAGAATGGTATCACCCTAATGTGCACAGACCTTGGCTAAGCTGTGCCTGATGCCACCAAGACATCACCGTAGGACCACAGGCTTCAGTCAGGCTTCCCTGAATAAAAAGGGAAGCCCACTTTGACTTAGCTGGGAGCTCAGGTTTGGCCCTGGACGCACCGTACACCACAGACATCCTGAGCAGGAAGCAGAGGGTTGTAGGATGTGGTCCAGGGACAGTAGGCTGCAGGCAGAGAACAGGAGCCATAGTGAGATCAAGATATGGGGCCTACAACAAGGAGCAGGAAGGAAAGAGTGATCAGGAAGGCCCTGCAAAGAACTGTGCTTGGTTTCCTCATCTGTCCACTGGCGATTAAAAGAACAATTTACATCACGGAGTTGGTGTGAGAAAAGCATGATGCATATAAAATATCAGCCAGCATCTCACACAAAATAACTATAAAGTAAATGCTGATGGTATTGGTATTATAATAATCACTCAATCTTTGTAAACTGTTTTAACTGATTTTATTGAAGGGATGTTGTATTCTAACATTAAATATGTTTAAGGTGCACCTCATAGGAAGTCCACATCTGTATATAATATAGCAAGCACCATCATTTCAGTTTTTCCTTCACTGTACAATTAATCCCCTTTTCCCTATTTGCCCCCATTCTCCCCCTGCTCATCTCACAGCCTTTGTGACATTTTGTAGCTATAAGTCTATTGTTACTTCATTTAGTTCATTTTAAAGCCCATTTTTTATTTCATTTATTTCATTAATTTGCTTGATATCTTTATACACCACATATGAGTGAGATCATACAATGTCTGCCTTTCTCTTTCTGGCTTATCTCACTAAACATAATTCCTCTAAGTCCATCCATGTTGCTATAAATGGCAGGATTTTACCCTTTCTATAGCTGTAGTATTCCTGTGTGTGTGTGCGTGTGTGTGTGTGTATACCACATCTTTATCCACTCATCTGCCGATGGATATTTAGGATGTTTCCAGCTCTTGGCTATTGTAAATAATGCTGAAATGAACATGGAGATGCATATATCTCTGCAAATAAGTATTGTTGTGTTTTTAGGGTAAATATCCAATAGAGAAATAACTGGCTCATATGGGATTTCCATTCTCAGTTTTTTAGGAATCTCCATACTGCTTTCCAGAATGGTTACACCAGTCTTGCACTCCTACCAACAGTGTATAAGAGTTCCCCTTTCTCTGCATCCTCTCCAGCACCTGTTGTTTCCACTCTTTTGGGTCATAGCCATTCTCACAGGTGTGAGGTGATATCTCATTGATATCTCATTGTCGTTGTTTAAAGGAAAAGTGCAGGCAGGAATGAAGGCAAGTAGGCAGGCAGGGAGAGAGAGGAGGAAGACAATCTTTATTTACTCTTAAATAATTGTGCACATTGTTTGTGCCTCCAGGCCTGGGTCTTGAACCCAGGACTTTGGGATGCATGTGGGACTACTTCCAGGTTCACTAGACCACTAGGCCACCAGGGCACTCCCTTCATTGTTGTTATGATTTGTTTTCCCTAATAATAAGAGAACTAGAACACCTTTCTTGTGCCTCTTAGCCATGTGTATGTCTTCTTTAGAGAAGTGTTTATTAAGATCATCTGCTCATTTTTAATTGAATTGTTAGGTTTTTTTGTTGAGTTCTTTGTATATTTTTATATTAACCCCTTGCCAGATGTATGATGTGCAAATATCTTCTCCCATTCAGTAGCATTTCTTTTTGTTTTGATGAGAGTTTCTTTCTCTGTGCAGAAGCTTTTTAACTTGATGTAATTCCATTCATTTATTTTGGTTTTTATCCCTTGTTATTGGAGTAAAGAACCTAAAGATCCTCTTAGATCAATATCCTGCAGTGTTTTGCTTTTGTATTCTTCTTTTATGGTTTCCAACCTTACATCTGAGTGTCTAATCCACTTTTAATTAATTTTTGTGGATGATATTAGATATCATCTAGCTTCAACCTTTTGCATGTGGCAGTCCAGTTTTCCCAGCACCATTTATTGAAGACACTGCCCTTGCCCCATTGTAAGCCTTTGGATCCTTTGTTGAAGATTAATTGACCATATATTTGTAGGTTTATTTCCAGGCTCTCAATCCCAGTCCATGGATCTGCGTGTCTGTTTTTATTCCAATACCATGCTGACTTGATTATTATTATTATTTTGTAGTATGTTTTGAGGCAGGGAGTGTGACACCACCACTTTTGTTCTTTTTCCTCAGGATCCTTTTTACTATCCCGGGTTTCTTATTGTTCCAAGAAAATTGTATGATTTTTTATTCTATTTCTTTGAAGAATGTCTTTAAGATTTTAATGGAAATAGCATTAAATATGTACATTACTTTAGGTAATATAGCCAGCATCTGACACAGAGTAACTGTGAGGTAAATGCTGATGCTATTGTTATTATTACAAGAATTACTCAATCTTCGTGAGCTGTTGATATGTTCTTTCCTACAGCATGGGCATTTTGCTCTCTTCCAGGACTAACTCCATCTGTCCACCTCTGTGATCCCAGTGTGAGGACTATGGCAATAACCACAACCTGATGAGGGAGAGAGTGCATGCCAGGCAGAATAAAATTCACCAAATGATGTCCATGTCTTAAACCAAAAGACCTGGAGTATGTTTTATGACATGTAAAAGTGGTTTTGCAGATGTGATTAAATTAAGTATGTTGATATGGGGAGATTATCACGGGTATCTGGCTTTATAAGTAAAAGTAGTCAAGAGAGAAAGTTAGGTGCTTTGATATAAGAAAGATTCTTCTGGCTATTGTTGGCTTTGACTCTAGAAGGGCCATGAAGCAAGGACTGTGGACAGCATTTAGAAGCCAAAAAAGACAAAGGAACAAATTCTTCCCTAGAGCCTCCAGAAGGAATACAGACATACTGACACCTTGTGAGACTTCTGACCACCAGAATGCTAAGCTAATACATTGTTGTTTTAAACCACTACGTTTATTGTTAATTTATTACATTTTATAGGAAACTACAAGAGGAAAAAACAAATGGTCTCCCCACCCCCTTCCTCCCTCCCTCTCAAGCCTGATTTGTGCTGGAAATGCCCACTCCTGCCTCTACAAGATGATGAAGTGGTGGTCCTATATCCTCTGTCAGCCTCAGAGACTAGGGGACGCTGAGGAAAGTGCTGGTGTCCTGGGGAGAATGTGTGGGTTCCCAGTCCCTCTCAAGGAGGTAGGCTAGGAAGGAGCCTGGTGTAAAAGGAGGCCCCCACACATTATTAATCACTGTAAATAATACACACACCTGAAGGTGGGGATGACATATTGTGGGTGACGGTAATTGTGAAAGTTCTAGAGAAGGCTGACAATAGCTGACATGTACTTACTCCATGTCAGACACTGATGTAGGTATGTGTTGTCTTTAACCCTGACCACAGTCTGTGAGGAGGGAAACTTATCACCCCTGATGACAAAGGAGCAAAGGACCAGAGAGCTCGAGTAACTTGCCCATCTGTGACATGGCATCAATTTAATCCTGGACTGTCCCTCCAGGGCCCATCTTGCCCACTCTGCTACACAACCTGGACCAATATATCAATCCATGGGGGACACAAGTGAGGCAATTACATGCTTGCCAAAGTCCAGTGGGCATTAGCTCCTTTTATAAATGAGATACTGAGGTTCAGCAAAGATAGGTGCTCTGCCTACACAGCCAGGACTAGGAGCTCTGGCATTTTTTTCCCCAATACATATCACCTTTATATCAAACAAGATGATGAATGAATAAATAAATAAATAAATAAATAAATAAATTATGCTTTTTCCTCCTCTCTTTCTATTTCTTTTCCTGCCTGCCTGCCTACTTGCCTTCATTCCTGCCTGCTTCCTTCTGTTCTCTAAAAAAAAAAAAAAAAAAAAACAAGACACCCTGGTGGAGTAGCATTTGGGTCTGCTGCCTCCAGAAGAGCACAGCCCACATGAATGGGTATGGTAGGGGTAACCTGGGGTTCATGTTCTGGGATGGGGGAAACAACTAAGATGTACAATTAAAATAAAGAGATTGGGTCAGAAGACGGTGACCTGGTAGAGGTGAGATACAGATCCTCTCTAAAGAGCAACTAGGAAGTCACCTATTCTCCAGAAATAAATACTGAGGAAAAGCATGTGCCAAGGCTATAGAGATGCAACAGCAATTGTGATGACAAGGGGTAGGCAAAACGTCAGGATTCAGAGCTACACTGCAGATTCAGGACTCGTAATTTGGGCTGGGATGGCAGGGGTGGAACCATGAGAAGAAACGGGCCTCCTACAGAGTTGCACCAAAAGTTGCAAAGAGCCCTCCCCACAGGACCAGGACCCATAGGCCAAGAGATGATCTTGACACCGGGCAAAAGAGAACCAGCTCCCCAGGGTCTCAGCTGGAGCTCATGCAGTGAAATTACACTGGGCACCGCCATAACCAGAAGACAGCAAGGGGAATTCCCAACCCCCCAAGCCCTCCCACCACCATAAATGACCATTTGGAAAAATTAGTTCTAATAGACATGATACTGAACACTTCAGCTAATGACTACAGATTTCAATTTCCTCTCAAGTGTGCGTGGCACATTCTCAAGTATAGATCATGTGCTGGGACACAAAATATGTCACAACAAATGTATAACAATTGAAATCATACCAAGCATCTTCTCTGATCACAGTGGCTTAAAACTGGAAATCAATTACAAAAAGAAGGATGGAAGACAAAGAATTAATTGGAGACTAAAACAACATGCTTCTGGATGACTCTTGGGTAAAAGAGGAAATCAAAGAGGAACTTCAAAAGTACTTAGAGACAAATAAAAATGAAGACACGAGCTACCAGAATATCTGGGATGCAGCAGCAGCAGTAATAAGAGGGAAGTTGATTACAATCCAGCCCACTTCAAGAAACAAGAAAAATTACAGATAAACAACCTAACCCTACATTTAAAATAACTAGAAAAAGAAGAACAATGAAAGTCAAAAAATCAGTAGAAGAAAATAAATAATCAAAATGTGAGCAGAAATAAAATAAATATAAAACAAAAAGACAATCCAGAAGATCAATGAAACCAAAAGTTTGTTCTTCTAAAACATAGACAAAATTTACAAACCATTGGCTAGGCTCACAAAAAAAAGAACAGAAAAAACTCTCATAACTAGAATCAGAAATAAAAGGGGAGAAGTTACAAAAGATACCACAGAAATACAGAACATCATAAGGGATTATTATGAACACCTCTATGCCAACAAAATGGACAACTTGAGGACATGGACAAATTTCTAGAAAATAATAGTCTACAAAGACTGAACCTGGAAGAACTGGAAAACCTGAATAGAACAATCACAAGCAAAGAAATTGAAGAGGTAATCAAAAGTCTCCCAAAAATAAAAGCCCAGAACCAGATGGCTTTTCTAATGAGTTTTATCAAAACTTCAGAGAAGAATTAATGCCTATTCTTTTCAATCTCTTCCAAAATATTGAAGAACAGGGGTCACTGCCAAATACTTTGTATGAGGCCATCATACTGATACCAAAAGATAAGAGACATCACCAAGAAGGAAATTACAGATCAATATCTCTAATGAGAATAGATGCAAAAATTCTCAATAAAATACTAGCAAACCAAATCAAACAATGCATCAAAAAGATCACCATGACCAAGTGGGATTTATCCCAGGGACGAAGGATAGCTCAACATACATAAATCTATTAATGCAATACACCATATCAACAAGAGCAAGGGTAAAAAACACATGATCATATTAATAGCCTCAGAGAAAGCGTTTCACAAGATCCAATACCCATTTATGATTTTTAAAAAACCTCCATAAAGTGGGAATAGAAGGTTCATACCTCAACATAATGAAGGCCATATATGAAAAACCCACAGCCAACATCATAGTCAATGGCAAAAAATTGAAAGCATTTCCTCTTAGGTCAGGAATAAGGCAAGGCTTTCCACTCTCACTACTGCTATTTAATATTGTACTGGAGGTCTTAGCCAGAGCAATTAGGCAAGAAAAGAAAGTAAAAGGAATCCAAATTGGAAAGAAGGAAGTAAAACTATCATCATTTGCAGATGACATGATTATACATATTGAAAACCCTAAAAACTCTGTCAAAACCTGCTAGAACTGATCAACGAATACAATAAAGTGGCAGGTTACAAAATCAATGCACAAAATTCTGTCTCTAGAATAAAATGAAATCAATAAAATCACACCATTTATAATAGAAGTACAAAGAATCAAATATCTTGGAATATACTTAACAAAGGAAGTGAAAGATCTGTACAAGGAAAACTACAAATACTTCTTAAAAGAAATAGGGGAGAAAACAAACAGATTGAAATATCCCCTGATCATGGTTAGGAAAAATCAACAGCATTTAAATGGTCATCTTATCTAAAACAATATACAGATTTAATACAATCCCCATTAAAATCCTACAGGTTTAATTCCAGGAAATACAACGAAAAAATCTTTAAATTTATATGGAACAACAAAAGACGCTGAATAGCCAAAGCAATTATGAGAAAAAAGAACAAATCTGGAGAGATTACACTCCCAGAATTGAGCTATACTACAAAGCGATAGTAATCAAAACAGTTTGGTACTAGAATAATAACAGAGGCACAGATCAGTGGAATAGAACTGAATTACCAAAAACTGACCTACTCGCATATATTCAGTTAATCTATGACAAAGGAGCCAAAAGTATACAATGGAGAAAGAAAAATCTCTTCAATAAATGGTGCTGGGAATACTGGACAGCCACATGCAAAAGAATGAATCTACACCACTGTCGAACACCATTCACAAAAGTTTACTCAAAATGGACTAGAATCTTGGACATAAGACCAGAAATCATAAAAATCTTGGAAGACAACAGAGGAAAGACATTCCATGACATCAGCCTTATAGAGTCTTTGGGGACTCAACTCCAGCATCAAATGAAACAAAAAGAAAAATAACTGGGACTACATCAAACTAAAAAGCTTCACAGTGAAAGAAGACTTCACCAAAACAAAACAGACAACCTACTAACTGGGAGAAGATATTTGCATTCCATATTTTTGACAAGGCCTTAATATCCAAAATATACAAATAACTCATAAAACTCAATAACAAAAAAAAGGCAATCCAATCAAAAAATGGGACGAGGACTTGGAGAGGCATTTTTCTGAAGGGGATATTCAGATAGCCAACAGTCACATGAAATGATGTTCCTACTTGCTGGATATCAGGGAAATGTGAATCAAAACAACAATGAAATATCACTTTACACCTGAGGGACTGTTATCCAAAAGTCTGAAAACAAATGTCAGTGAGGATGTGGAGAAAAGGAACACTTTTACACTGTTGGTGGGAGTTCAAATTGGTGCAACCCCTGTGAAAAACAGTGTGGAGATTCCTGAAAAAGTTGAACATGAAGATCCCTGTGATCCCACCATCACACTTCTGGACTGATCAACGAATACAGAGGTCAGATGACTGGATAAAGATGTGGTGTATATACACACAGCCCTTAGAAGAGATGAAATTATGTCATTTGAATCAATATGGATGGAATCAGAGAGGATTATGCTAAGTGAAATAAGTCAAAAGAAGAAAGATAGATATCACATGATCTCACTCATATGTGGAATGTGAATATAAAAAAACAAAGGAACAGATGAAACAAAATCAACCCATGACAATGGCAACAGAACTGAGGTAACTAATAGGGAATAGATGGGGAAGGGTGTGAGACAAATGGTGGCAGAGGCCACTAAACAATAGTGAAGAACACTTGGTGATTTGGTGGAGGGCAGGGTGTGTTGATGTCTGTCTTAGGAATGGGGAAACTGCCTATATGGGGACTCTACACATGAGAGTTTATCTTAATATGTAAAATTAAATTTACTGCAATACAAATTTTAAATAAATAAATAAAATGCTTCTTCCTCCTCATTCTTCCTGCCCACTTGCCTATCTTCATTCCTGCCTGCAACTTTTCTTAAAAAAGGACCTATTTAAAAAATAAGCAAAACCAAAACACATGAACAATAACAACAAACTCAATGATTCCTGAATTAAATGATAATGATTATTTTTTACAAAGTACCATGACTCTACAGAGTAAAACACAGGAAAGGAGACTCAATTTTAGAGCCCATTCCATAGAACTTTAGTTTCTGAAATACCAAAAAGAACTCATTTTATTTGTAGGTAGGAACTACCTACAAATAATGGAGCAAAAATGCAATAGCATGTATACCCAGCTTGTGCAAAGCAAAGGTGAAAATACCATATATATATATATATATATATATATATATATATATGACAAAGAGAGAAAATTCAGTTAAAAAATTTAAAAACCTAATCTAAGCATGCAATTATTGTAGGGCTGCCTAGCAGTAATGCTTAGCTTTTTTTCTGTTAGTATCACAAATACACAGGAACTTAATTTGATATAAGCAATAGACAGCTCTGCCCTGCATTCATGTTCATTTAAAACTGAAATAAACAAACAAACCCTATACAAAAATATATATCCCAAATCACACATCACTTTGCAACAATACTCTTGAGACATTATCACCTTGGGCCCCCACTTCCTCTGTCGTGGTCACATCCTCTTCCTTGGCCTTGGCCTCTTCCTGCAACAGTTTTCCTTTTCTTAGATTTCACCTTTAGTTCAACATCCACAAGTAGTGTCCAGAGGTAAGCTGTCTGACAGAATAAAATATTAAATGTAAAATATAAAATGCTATTTCCTCAAATGCTTGGACTTTCCAGCTATACAGTTTCCCTGTTCCTTGGAATTTTCATAGTTTTAAGGTGCATATTCAAGCAGACAGCTACACCTGTGATTGTTCCATGAACCTTTGATCTATTTTTAATTCAGTGATTACAGTCTAATGACTCATTTTCATCCAAAATCTCATGAGTTTCATCCTAGTGGTACCCATCACCCTTTTAGTCTGAGTGCACAGAAGCTGACAACCTAGAGCTCTAACTTTTAAATAAGGTCTGCCAAGCTCTAAAATCGTGTGTCCTGGGTTATTGTAGGTATGAATGAGGTTCAAAGAGAGATGGACTCCAATGTCTGAGGGCACAATGGAAAATTCTGCCCATACCTTGAGAAAGACTGCTTCCATTTCGTGGCTGGTGTCAGGAGACACAGAATAAACAATTCCCCCCAAACATGACTTCCACAGACAGGGCTGAGGGAACTCCTTCTAACCTTCAAGACCCGGACCCCACAGGAGGTTCTGAAGGAAGTAGGCCACCTACACTTTGTGGTCTAGACAAGGAAACTGGGGTTGCTCAGAGCCTATGTGGAGGAGGAGTCCCAGACAGTCATGTTACTCCCACTTCTCATTGCATTCTGTTTTACCTGGAAAATGTACATTTAATGAATATCAATGAATTGCATTCATGAAAACTAAATAGATCATGAATATTCCGGAAGTCTTCTGTGTCACTTCCTAATCATATCCCTCCCTCCCCCATAAATGAACACTGTCTTAACGTGGTGAAAACAATTCCCTTGCTTTTCTTTATAATTTTACCACTAGTGATACATTAGTTTTACCTGTTTTTGAACTTTGTATAAATGGATTGTACAGTGTATAATCATTTATGTTTGGCTTCTTTTGCTCAATCTCATGCCTGTGAAAACATCCAGGCTGTTCCATATAGTTTTAGATCTTTCATTCTCATTGTACAATATTTCATTCCACATATAATTTGTCTATATGTTTATCGGCTTGTCTTGTTTCTCTCTATTTGTAGTTTTTAATATAGTCTGGGTTTGAGTCATCAGTTATATGATTCAACTATCTTCTCCCAATTTGTGTCCCAATTTGTGATTTTCAGTCTCTTTATGGTATTTTTTTATCAATATAAATACTTAATTTTAATGTAGTGAATGTTTTATAATTGACATATAGTTAGTGTGTTTGTGTCTTGCTTAAAAAATCTTTTCTACCTTGAGTATATGAAATGATTCTTCTATATTAAATACTTTGCCTTTCACATTTAGGCTTTGAATCCACCCTGAATTATTTGTGCAGTAAGGAAGAGGTCCATTTTATTTTCCAATAGATAACCTATTGCTCCATTTATTGAAAGTCCACCTATTTCCCACTGATTTCACAATACCTCCTTGCTCATTTATTCCATCTCTACATATGAGTGGCTCTGATTCTGGGATCACTGGTCATTCATTCATCTGTCTACCCTTGCAGCAGTATCTTAATTACTATCCTTTGTAATAAATATGGATGGCATGGTTAGTTAGCACTTTCACATAAGTGTAAGAATTAACTTATGATACACACACATAAATCTATTGAAATCATTACTGGATTTACATTGAAGCTACAAACCAGTTTAGAAGGAATTGACATTTTTATGACATTGACTCTTCTATTCAATCAAAACGTGTATCTATTTTTGAGTCTTTTAAAATGCCTTTCAACTAGGTTTTGAGTTTGTTTCCAAAAAAAAATATCTTACCCTCTTTTTTCATTTCTAGGTAGTTCACAAGTGGTGACTTTATTAAAATTTACAATGTGTTGCTAGCATATGATGTCAACCAATTTTTTATTTTTTTCAAAATTTAAATGAATTTTGTAGCCAAATCTTTGTAAATTCTTAATAGTTCAAATAATTTATTCCTAGATTATTTTAGCTTTTCTACATACACAATGGTATCATCTACAAATAATGACAATCCTGTTCATTTTCAATATTTAAATCTTTTCTTTTCCTTTCCTTTTTGTGGCTAAGAACTCCAGAACAATTTTGTGTTGAAATGGTGATAGCAGGCATCCTAGCTATGCTCCAAATGTCAAAGTACTTAACATTTCACTTTTAAGTATGTAGTTTATTATAAATATTTATAGCTATTCTTTATGTTGACATTCTATTTGACTAATTTACTAAGGTTTATTAAATCATGAATAGATGTCAAATTTTATCTAACTCTCTACATTTATTGAGATGATTGTGATTTTCTCCTTTAATCTGCTAATGAAGAAAATTGTGCTGATTGAGTTCAATGTTAAGCCACATAATAGTTGTAATAAATCCAGATTGGCCATATTATACTTTCTTAATATATTGAACTTAAGCAGTGCTATAGAATGAACATGTGTATCACCTTGAAATTCTTTTGTTGAAACTTAATCCCCAATGTAATGGTACTAGGAAATGGGACCTTTTGGAGTTGATTATGTCACGAGGGTGGAGTGCTCATGAATAGGATTAGTGTCCTTGTAAGAGACCCCTATAGAGCTCCCCATCCCTTCACCATGTGAGGACAAAGACAGCCATCTATGAACCAGGAATCCTCACCAGACACCAAATCTGCCAGTGCCTTGACCTAGGACTTCCTGGCCTCCAGAACCATGGGAAATGAATGTTTCTTATTTATTGGCCCCCTAGTCTATGCTATTCTGTTATAGCAATCCAAATGGACTAAAACAGGCAGTTATCATTTGGGTTAAAATATTTTAATGTATTTTCTCATTGTTCTATGATTTTTTTTTTCATTCATCACCTTTTAGTATCAAGGTGATACCAGCCTATAAAATGAATTAGAAATGTTCCCTTTTTCCATATTCTGGAACTGTTGTTGTAAAATCTGAATTGTTTGTTCCTTGAATGTTTCACCAGTGAAGCCATCTGTGCCCAGAATTCGTGTGGGAGGACTTTTGGCTACAGTTTGTTATTTTAATGGTTATAGAACTACTTTTCTGAGACAGTTTTGACATGTTTTGTATCTGTAGTAATTTGCCCATTTTATCTAATTTTTCAACCTAATTAGCATAAAGTTGCCATTGGACATTGATCGAATTATCGTATCAAGGCGTTTTACATGTCTGGACTTTGACACTTGACAGTATCTTCATTGAAAGGTGAAATATGGGTGTGACTTTGTTTTCACTGTTTTCCACTTCCAGATTTCTGTAATGCTATTCCTTCTGGTTAAACTGCTTTCTTTCCCTTTATTACCTGGAAGAGTCCTTATTTTTTAAAACTCAGTTCAGGTACCATATCTTCTAAGGTTTACAAACTGGACTGAAGATCTGTCCTGGAACTCCCATACCCCACTGAACCCATCAGTTAGTGCACTCATCACAGTGCACTGAATTTCTCTGTGTCTGTCTCTCCCATTGGACTGTAAGTTCCTTCCTCTGTGACCCCAGAGCAGCAGAGGTGGCCAGAAACACTTGTGTTCTGAACTGAGCTTCTAATCACTGAATGACCAACTAAGTTTTCTAGTAATGTTCTCAATATCCCATGTTCGTTTGCCCATTTATTCCATTTAGTAGATATTTATTGAGAACCTACTATGTGCCAGGTACTAATCTAGAAGAGTGGTCAGTGAGGAAGGAGGAAAACTAGGAGAGCAGGGTGTCCTGGATAGAAAGTGAAGAAAGGATTTCAAGATTGAGATGATTAACTATGTGCAACGTTGTCATTAGATTGAGAAATGTGAGGTGTGAGACTTGACTGTTGATACAACAATGCAAATATCATCAGTGACTTCAGCACTTTTGCTCAGTCAAGTGGGTAGGTAAAAAAGCTGATTGAGGCTGTTTCCAAAAAAGCATTGGGATACTGAAGAACTGAAGACAGCTGGTATAAATATTTCTCCCAGGAAGTTTTGCTGTAAAGGGAAGTAAGTAGACATGTGGTGCTTAATTTTGTTATGTGTAGGTTTTTGTTTACACTCAGTAGATGTAGCTCTCCCTTCAAGGCTTCTGGATTTCCTGCTTTGAGTTAGAAATGCAATTATCTGTGAACAGCAACTGTGGTCTAAGTTTCACATCAGACATTAATTCATCTGTCCTTCCTGAGACGTTCCCTACCTTGAGGGTAGAGGGGTCTCCCTGCAGGTATCAAAGCTGGGTGGTTTTGTTTGCTTTCCATAACCTTCAAACCTTGTGGCTGATTCACAACCAATATCCTCACATCCACAGTTGACCACATCCACCACTGCAGCCACATGTGTGACATCAAACCCTCATGTGGCCACCTTCTCCCCCCGTCCCTGGCAGACTGCAAAAAAGATCAAAGGACCTGCCCCCCAAAGACCACATGGGTTAGGACAATAAGGTGAGGTAACACACATGCTCAAGGACATATTGAAGCAGCAGCAGCAGGCATGACCACACCCCACACCCCACTGTGGTCCTCCCACAGAACATGACCACCCTGCACACTCAGGCCCAAACAAGAGAACACTGCACAGCAAGACACATCATTTATCATAGAGCTCTATTGTGGCATATAATAATAGGTACTCTATATAAATTAAATTAAAAATAAAGCTCCAGCAGGTTGCACAGGTTGGCTGTTAATAAATATATCTCTGGGTAATTGTGCCCCAAGACCAGCTCACGACCACTCTCCCTCATCCAGAGAATTATACAAAAATAAATACAGGCTTGGGGTGGGGATGGGGAAGGGAGGACATGCCCAGTTCCATTCTGGAAGTTCTTCTCTCTCACACCATCTACCCCTATTCTTCTCCACTGGTGTTGCTGCAGGGAACCCTGTGCTAACTGGAGAGCTCAGGGGCAGGAAGGCCTCTCTCCAGCTGAGTATTCTCAGAAGCAAAGGACCAAGTTCTCACTGTGCAGGCCACACAGCCCACGTGATCCCTCTGAGGCTGGTACAGGGGCTGCCCCTCCCCAGACCCCAGAGAGAGGGAAAGCCTGTTGTTGTTGATCCCACAGCAGCCCCTACGAGAACCAGGCCAGAGAGAGGCACAGTGCAAGCACCAGGAGGGACATACCACTGTTCAGAGCCATAGGGACCACAACCAGCCCAGCCAGGACCCCCAAAGTCTGGGTCAAGGGACCCCAGAGCTGGGGAGGCAATACACACACACATTCTGCAGGGGCCGTAGGAGTGGGAGACTTCTTTGGGGGCTCAAGGCTTAGCCCTAAACCTTCTTCATCCTGGGAGCTGGCATGGGGCCTGGCCAGGCTGGAAGAACAGACCTCAGCCCCCGAGGGGCCCAGGAGGGCAGGATTTGGCCCCCTCAGGACTGAAACAGCTGGCTCCTTGCCAGATATAGAAACCAAGTTGCCTGCCCACTCAGTGGTGAACGCCACCTGGGCTTCTGTCCCAGCCTCCCCTGGGGACCCTGTCACCCTAGCTATCATCCTATTCATGCACAAAGGGTCAGTGCCCATCCCCTTCTCTGGAGCCCCAGTAAGCTGACCTTCTGTACCCAGAACCACGGGGTTGTCACATCCCGAGCCCTCTGCCCACGGGAGCCACACATCTCCCATAGCGGCTACCACAGAATGGGACCCAGAGAGGATTTCTGGAGGTGATTCCTTGGGGGTGTCCCCTTCTGGACTGGAGGGTATCATGGAGAGGCCCTCTTCACCCTCCCCCTCCTCATCAGGGTCCTCTGTATCCTTGATGAGCTCCACACCACGCCCCAGCCGGGCATAGTGCAGCGTGATCTCCTCAGCCAGAGCGCTGTTGAGGGCCCGCTCAGGGCCAGGCCACTTCAAGATCAGGTCGCGGTCCGTGAGAATGCCCAAGGGATGGCTCGGGGACAGCCCCCCATCTGTGGGACCCTCCCCACCACTTCCTGCCCCTGCAGCCACAGCAGCTCGCAGGCGACTCAGGTGGGACAGGTAGAGCTGCTCCAGCTCTTGGTCAATGGTGTCCTCGCCAAGAAGTTCCTCCAACCCACTCACGACCTCCAGACCCCCGGGGGGTTCATCCATAATGGCCCCCACCGCAGGCTCCTTTCGGCCTCCTCCATTCTCGCTGGACACTTCCCACGTCGTCTCCACCTGTTGCTGACTGGGTTCCAGAAGAGGCCCGGCTGCCCCCTCACTAGCATCGGGGCCCGAGGCCTGGTCCCTGGGGGAGCCACCCAGGCCGCAGAGAGAGGAAGACAGAGGAATCCTGATGGCGGGTGCCTGGGGAACCTCTGTGAAAGCCACAGGCGGACTGCTTCTGAGGACGTTGCCTTCCTCTGGGGGTTTGCCAGTCACAGGAGCTTCAGACACCTGGAGTCATGGGGAGTGGGAGGGTAGAGAGACAAGTGGGGAGAGAAAGGGAAGGAATGAAGCAGAGTAGGGGATGAGACAGGGAGAACTGTGACTGCCACACCCAGCCCCACAGGTGTTTCCAAATAAAAAACCTTCTATAATTCTCCAAACTTCCAAGTTGCCTATATTAAATAAAATTGATGGAGTATAAGAGGGTTTCTTCTTGATGATAAAGCTAAGGAATTCAGTGAGCACCACTATTTGGTGAATGGCTGCCAGTAAATACTGTTGGTTTGCCTCCACAACACAACCAGAACATCCATATGAACTAATGTGTTTTCTCTTTAAAAAAACAAACAGTGCATCTCTGTGGTTCAGCAGCTAAGACACAGACCATGTAAAGACCAAGGACCTGGGTTCTCGGTACCCAGGCTGGGGGAAGAAAAAATGTTATTTCTTAGCTCTTTCTATGACAAGACCTAGAAACAATGTCCAATCTAGTAGCAGCAAGCACTCAGTGCCAAGGTCTTGGTTTCTCCACTAACAGGAACTAGGGTTCCTTAAAGAAATGGCAGTCTCCAGGTTTGGGACAAGAAAAGTTCAAGATGACTCTGGGACATAATTTCATTGCAGAATGTAAGGAAGTACTAAAAGAATGATAGAGATGTGTCAAAAGGCTCTGGGAGTACCCTGATGGAGTGGCAGTTTGGTTAGCCGCCTTTGGCTGGGGCACAGTCCACATACATCCCAAGGACCCCCGGTTCATATCCCGGGGTTGGGAGAACAATCAAGATGAACAACTACATAAAGCAAATGTTTCTTCTTCCTTTCTCTTCCTGTCTGCCTGCTTGCTTGCCTTCTTTCCTGCCCCCACCTCTCCTTTAAAGGAAAAAAAGCTACACAGCCAATCTAAATAAGCCTCCACTGGCCAGAGAGGGTTACGTTTAAGCAGCAAAGTAAATAAGTGCGACAGATTGAAACTCATCAAACAGCTTTCAAATTCAGGAGGTAAGATGAGACACCACAACCAGTAATTCTTTAATTGATCACCTTTGGAGAAAGTAATTTCTTCATAAAACTGGTGAATGAAAGGGAAAAACACAGTATACAGCATTTCCTATAAAAACTATACCTCAAAGTAGGCAAACAATTGATGTGAGAAAGTTTTCTTGAGAGAATTCTAGCTAATCAATGGAGAAGGAATAAGAGAATTAAATAAAATCCATTCTATTTAAATTAATTTAATAATAGATTATATTTAATAAACTTAACAAAATAGTTTAGTTGCATTTAATAGATCAATTTAATTAAATAGAATGATGAAATCAATAAAAATAGAATAAGAAACATGTTTCAACATAGATATAATCAATCAAATCCAAACTGAGAAATTCTACAGGACAAACAAGATTTCAAGAAAAAAATTGCAAGGAAAGAGAGAGAAATTTTTAAATCTCAAAGATTTGCCAATCAAATGTAATCTGTTGTCCTTGCTGGATCCTAAAATACTCTGAGATAAGGAAATTTGAATGTGGACCAAATACCTTATGATACTGAAGAATCATTGTTAATTTTCTGAGTTGTAATGATGGAATTGTAGAGCTTTATTGCTTTGAGGATATTTTTGTGGGTGGTGGCAGTAGTGATGTGTGTGTGTGTGCGTGTGTGTGTGTGTGTGTGTGTGTGTTTTGTTTTGTCCTTAGAATTTTGGGATATAAACTGAAGTATTTATAAATGGGATGATGTCTGGATTTTTTCTAAAATAATTTCATAGTGAAAAGGAGAAGTAGAAGGGGCTTAGAAAAAGCAAGAAGAGACCTATGGTGAAATGTGTCAGAGCTGAGAGATGTGGCTTTGTTGTACTAGTCTCTTTAATATTTGCAATAAAAGGTTCATGCACACCTATGTCTCCAGAACCTCTCTACTGCCCAGCCTGGACCACTGCAGTAACTCTTCCTCACAGAGCCCCTGCTTCCAGTCTATTCTCCTTGCAGCATCCGGAGGAACAGGTTAAATCCTAAGTCAGATCCCATGGCTCCCGTCACTCAGGGTAAAAGCCAGAGTCTTCTCCAAGTCCTCAAGAGACCCTTCACAATCTGTCCCTGCCACCTCACCCAGCTACTCCCCCTCACTCACTGCTCCCAGCTGTTCCTCACATACTTTTGTCACCCTCAGGGACTTGGCACTTACCTGCGATGTTCTTTCTAGTTATCCATTTGACCCACTGTCTCATCTTCAAATCCTTGCTGAAATCGCACTTACCACTAAAGCTTTCCCTGACTGCTACCCCCTGTAAGTTGCAAATAACACATACGCACACACCTCTCTCCCCTTTATTTTCTCCTTGGTGTTCATCATCTAAAATACCATATTGTTTTGTTTTCTTATGCTTCATTCCACTAAACTGGAAGCCTCTCAAAGAGGGCACTTTTGGTCACTACCATAATCCCAGCATCCATAAGTGCTTGGCACAGAGCAAGCACTCAGCAGAGTTGCTAAACTAATGAATGACCTTTCTATATGCCCAGGTAAAAAACTGTGTTCTACTCCACCCCCATCACGTTCTAATTCAGGGACCTCCCTCCAGCCTAGGGTGGATCCAGAACAAGTCCCCACCACCCAGCCTCCCAGTGAACTGTCTATCCAGAGGCTATCAGAAGCTACTTACCTGAAGTGTCATCTGGGGCCACGGACGGAGAGGGGTGGGGGCCATCAGGGGCCCCACTGACCCTTGAACATCAGGACACTCTGCCAGAGAGAAGAAAAGGGCAGCGTTGGGGCAAGGCAGATGTACAAGCAGGCCCGGGTCTGTTAAGAAAATCTGCTCTGCTAGCCATTTGGCAGGTTTCCCTCTGAAATGCTGATGGTCTAAGGTCGAGGGTGTCTCTTAGTTTGTATCAAAGAAAAGGGGGAGAAAGAAAGACATGGCAAATACAAGCTAACACCCACCACCCGCCAATCACTTACCCAGAGCAGGGCTGTTATCATCTGCGCTCCTCATCCTCAGCTCTTCCTCATCCGGCCTGTGGGCAGAGGAGAGAACACATAGATCTGCCACCCTGAGAAGCTAGCTCTGCCCGCAGCGGCACCGTTCCAGCCTCTGTGATGGCCCACCCTCACCTGGCAGCTGTTGTTTTCTCTTCTACTGCTTTTTTCTATCCAGGCTGTGAAAGTCCTGCACACTCACTGTAGAAAACTTACCAAATGCAGAGAAGCATAGAGAAACAGGCAAAAAGTCACACATTAGCCAGCGGTAACCACTGCTACCACTTTGTAAAATTTCACTCCATTCTGAAATCATTTTGGCTTCTGCAGACATGATTTCACAGCTGGCTTTGTTCATTTTAGAGAAAAGAACCACATGGTGTAGTTCCATCACATCTGAAATGGCTGCTGACCACCTGCACACAGGCTAGTCATCTACGCAGTCATTCCCTTCCTACATTGTTCTCATCACTGTACGTTCACGAAGCAGACTCTGGCTTTATGAACACTTCGGATCATTTCTAGGATACAATGTGGCTGTGAGGAAACTATTTTTTCCAAGAAATGGAAGATGAGTACTATGGGACATGAGAGGCAGCAAAGGGGAGGAAGGAAGCAACTGAAGAAGTGGAAGGAAGTCGGCAGAAAGAGGAAGCAACCCAGGGTCACCAAGGCCTGCGTATGTACCTACACCAACCATTCACCCATCCCCATCTCCGCCTGGCAGGCCACTTAACCTCCCAGAACCTCCCCCTCCTCATTTTAAAACAGAGCACAGGGGGCACAGCCCTGTGGCTCAAGCAGCTAAGGAGGCGAAGGTACAGATCAGGTAAAGCCTACAGACCCAACGCAATATCGGGGTTAGGGTTGAAAAGAAAAAACCAGGCACAGGATAGCTGGGTTGTGCACACCAAGAGCAGGCAGTCAATAGAAACGCTGTGGCCCAGAGCAGAAGCTGATTCAACTGTAGGTATGCACTGCTCTTATTCTCTTTCTCCAGGCAAGTCAGAGCCCAGGGTCTAAGAAGCATAGACCAAATGTATTTCAGCCAGATCCTGCCAGGGCTCACAGGCATCATGGAAAAATCCTTATTCTCATTCTCATAAGGAATATTAAGTGTTTATAGATCAAGGCAAATGAGGACAACATTAACTAAAACATGTTCAGAGACCTGAGAGTAGCTGACACAACTGCTTCTCATTTTCTTCCTAAGAGGTAATGATGCTGCCATTATTGGAAATAGTTGCAAGTTTTTGAAAACACATAATCGACTTTCTTCACAGAAACAGACTATCAGTAGCTGATCTGAATACAGTACTTACTAGGGTGTTAGGCACTGTTTTAAGTGTGTCACATATTAATTTAATCCTCTTGACAACCCCGTGAAGTAAGTATGCTTAACCCTCTGTAGAAGGCAGTACTATTATCCAAATGCTACAGATGATAAAATGGAGGCTGAGTAATGGCTCAAGGTCATGAAGCAAGGATGGACACCCAGCTGTCTTAGCTCCTAAGTCTGTGCTCTTAAGCAACAGGCTGCTACTTCTTGGACAAGGGAGACTGGGCTCTTACCATGACCCTCTCTCCAACTCTCTCCAGAGGTAGAGAGAGGTGTCAATAATAGATAAGATTCCCTCCTTCCTCCTACATTTGGGCTTGTCCTTGGGCCTACCCCTTACTCATGCCCAGTTTCCCTCCCTTCCTGAGACATGTGGCTAGCAGACCACCAGACACAGAGGTTGCTACAAGAATTGATTTTTATTAGCACCATCAAGGAGCAAGCTTGAACCACACAGAAATCTAGAATCTGGACTCTGGAAAGTGCTGTCTCTCTCTCCAAGGACTGACCAGAGTCTCTGAATTAGATGACTGGGCCTGCAGCAGGTAACTCTGAAGTTCATCCATCCAGCCATCGACTGCTGTGCAATGCAGAGAAAGGGGGATTAGGAACAAACCAGCTCCATCCTGCACCAATGCCCTCAGCGAGTCTAAATTTCAGGTCTCTGGATGTGCGGCCCAACACAATTTCTACAGAATTCTTTCACCAGTGTAGTCCTGCATTAAAGAAAACGCCATCTTCCTGGGATCTTCTAAAGCAAGCCTCTTCAAGACCAAGAGACAGAAAGGTGGAGGCAAGCCTTCCCCTACCATCTGACCAATGCTGACATGGACCACAACCAAGCTTCTAAAATCCACTCGAGTCCTAGATGGATATAAGAGAAGAGGGGAGAACTCAGGACATGACCAGCCAGCAAGACAGGACCAGCCAGCAAGACAGGACAAACCTCAGTTCAGCTGAGGAAAGGAGAAAAGAAAAACAAATACAAAATAAATCCATCACCACCGCCCCCTGAGGGCATCTTTTCTGAAACTGAAAAGAATGTGAAGGGAACTTCTAAAAATCAGTCAAACTTTTCAGCCCATCCCAAAATTGATGAAGTCAGCAGAAAAGCACAGGTCACTCTCCCAACCATCAAAGTCAAGAGGTAAAAGCAGGAACCATTATTATTCAACCTCCTCCAACTGGAGCCCTTTACATTGATACACCAAGTCATTTGGAAACCTTCATGCCTGTCCTTCAAAGCAATGCTCCCTTTTTTTGCAAATGCAGAAACTGAGGCACAAGGAGCCATGTCTCCACGCACTAGCTACACACCTCGCTGAGGACACCCAAAGAGGGCGACAATTTCAAGACAATGCCTGAAACTGTGGGCTTAAGAAAAAAACGAAAAGAAAAAAAATGAAATATCCTCCAATTGCCTTTCACAGTAAACCTTCAGGGACAGCTATGACTTGAATCAAAGGAGGTTAGTGAGAGAAATGTAGCATAAATGCAAACTGACTCACTGATCATTAACAGAGAAGAGGGGTTCTTAGAAAAATGGGGAGAGGCGATTAAGAACAAAACTGCACTTCCAGTGTGCTTGCTACTTTTCAAGAAGGAAACCTGTTCTTTTGGCGCCCGCCCCGTATGTGCCATGCGGTCTCTGGAGGACAGTGGGCAGGAGCAGGCCAGAGCGCGCAGACTGGGTACATATTGAATGCTGTCAAGAACAGGTCAAGGTGGTGTAGCCAGGAATGCGGTTACGTCAGGCCTGCATACTAGTCTCCCAGGCGTAAAGACTCCTTGCCATCGGGAAACTCAATGTCAGCTGACCTCCAGTAGTGCCCGGCAACACAAGGGGTGAGGGTTCAGGCACCGCTGGCCCCGACCTAGCCCTGCCAACACAACAAAGTGGTGACTCGCCAGTGAGAGCAAGCAAGCAAGCAAGCGAGCGAGCAAGCGAGGGCTGATAACCCCATGCAGCAGAGCAAAGCAGACTTCCAGAGCAGTCACATCTCTGCCATCACCACCACAGTCCATTGTGAACGCTCAATGCTCATGTGTTCGGAGAACGTGGCAGGCACAAAGCGGGTCACATGCTGAACCAAAGGGAAACTAGGCAGACCCTGGCTCCCACAGACAACCTGAAGATAGTGCTGACTCCCCAGCGGGGCGGGATCCTCAGAAACCTGCCCCACAATACTTGGAATCCCTGCTACCCTGAGCCATATGCTTTCTGAAGAGAACAGGGTCTGAGGGTGGTTATGAAAGCCAAGTTCTGTGGGGTCATTGCTGCCTTCCTTAGCAAGTCTGCGTCAAGCCAACCCAGGGATTACTGGGCCACGCAATGGGGCAGAGGGAGTTTAGCCTACAAGCTCCTTTTATATAGCAACGACATCATTCTTTTGACTGTGACCCACTGTAGCAAATACATTTTACATCATAGCCCAGCATACCCATACATGTGTAAATTATATAGAGAAACTGAAAAATGGTTGCCTTCAAACACTTACCTTTACTACATGTCATGAATCTCTCTCCTATACTATTTCTTTTTTCTAATGTTTACTGGCATCCTGTAAACTGACTTCACATTTCAATGAAAGGCCATCATGTGTAATTTTAAATAACCCCAGCTCTGCCACCTACCAGCTGTGTGACCTGAAGCAAGTTACTTAACCTCTCTGCCTGTCTCACCTGTGAAGAGGGAATAGTAACACGTACCTCAGAGCTGTTGGCAGGATATCTGAAAACCTCGTGTACAGTGTTTAACGGTAATCCCCTCCAAACTCCCAGGGCGTTGAGGCGCTGAAAAAGCAAGCAACTTGCACAGCCTTGTCCCACCCAGGAGATAAGTGAAGAGCTGGGGAGGGGCGGGGCGCACTCGAGGACCACCTGGCTTAGATCCCAGCTTGGCCACTTCTGTGGCATGTGGCCTCCATCCCGCGTCGACCATGATGCCCTACCAGTTTTCTAGGGAACAGAAGAGAATCACTGTCGCACTAAACCCTCACTTTCCCGACAACGAAGATGGCGCCTGGTTCGTCCCGCTCCAACTTTGATTGTTCTGGTTTCCCCTAAAGCTCCAACTCAGAGCAAGTTGGGTCCCCACCCACTCTGCTATAGGTGCGCCTAAAAATCACCAAGGCCTCGCTGTGCCTTAGCCCAGTGAGAGACCCTGGAGACACAATGGTGAGCAAACTCGACTAGGAAACTTCCAATTTAGTGTGGAGGAAGACATTTAAAAAAATACTCACACTCATTCTTTCAGCAAACATTTATTGAGCACCTGATAAGTGCCAAGCACCAGGACAGGCCCTGCAGGAATACAGCAGTGAACAAAAGCAGACCATGTCCCTACCCCTCATGGAGCTTACAGTCTAGCAGGGCAGAGTCATCTGATAATCCCCTAATGAAGGTCTAACACAAACTGAGGTCAGTGTCGTTAGAAGAGGCAAAAATGCCCCAGAACAAGGGATGCTGGCCTGGACTACAGGGCTGGGGAGGACTTCGGATGCTTAGAAAGAAAAGCAAGGGAAGAGTAGAGGAGTAAGAAGCTGCTCATAACCCTGTGGGGTGGAGACAGAGTCAATCTTGAACAAGGGGAGTTTGAAGCATCTCTGAGACAGAGCTAAGTGGCGGCACCAAGTTTAAAATATATGAGGCTGGAAAGGAAGAGTAAGGAGTAGAAGTGTTAAAGAGAAAAAGCAGAAAAACATGGTCCCAAGGCAAGGGAAGAAAGTGGTTTAAGTAGAACTCAATACTTCAAGAAGAAAACCAAAACACCACCAATGGAATCTAGCAAATAGAGGGGCTGAGGCACATGGAGGCAACTATTAGCGGGTTGGCAACGATGGGGAGGAAGGTGAGTAAGGGCCGGCTGAGCACAGGGGCAGAAGGTGGGGGTCAAAGATATATTTTTAAGACAGTAAGAGGCATCAATCCTGTGAACACCCCAAGGCTCATGTTTTCAAAGAATTTGACAGGCCCAAAGTGGGGTTTAAAGGCCAACAGAGA
>RJWH01007450.1:0-40152 GCA_004363575.1 Solenodon paradoxus | reverse complement strand
TTCCTCCTTCCTTCCAACAGAACACCCATCACTTCGTAGCAGAACCACCATTCTGAGGGACCAGGCTGGGAAATGCCGACCCACCGGGTCTGGATCCGCTGAGGTGGTGAGAGTCCAGAGACGGTCTGGGAGGAGCTGGGACTGAGGCTCACATGACTTTCCTGGGTTTGACTTCACTAGAGGGGCGTCCTGACTTCCCCCAGCAGACAGCCCTGCCCCGCCGAGGGAGACAGCCCTCCTGAGTCCCTAGAGCACCACTGTGAAATGGGGGGTTTGGGAAAAGCTGCCGCCGAGGCAGGTGCCTGAGGTCTGACCTGCACAGTGAACATTCGGTCTTCGTCCATCTGGCCTGGCCCTGCCGCCCCGGCCATAGCTCTGCACCCACCCCACTGCCGCCGGGCCGTGGCCTCCAGAGTGGAGAGGACATGGAGCCTCCGGTCCTTCTGGTCGTGTTTCCTCACCTCCACCCTCGTTATTTAGTGCGTGCCCTGGACATCTCCTAGTGCGTGTGTTGTTAAAGCAGAGCACATTTATAACACACCGCGCGCACGTGTGTGTGTCTGCCTGCAGAGGAAGGGGGACACTTTGAGCTCCTTTTGTGAGCAATTGATGACACGCATAGAATGAAACCCAGCTCCCCTCCCGAGAGCAGCTGGAAATGAAGAAAATGTGAAAAATACCTGCAGGCATTGGACAGCAAAGAAGGCAGAGAGGAGTTCAGGGCCAACTCTGGAGAGGAATGAAGGGCAGAAAGATGAGCCGGCATTTGCGGCCACTTCCCCCTGCTCCAGAAGAGGGAAGACATTGAGGGGGTGAGAAGCTATAGAGCTGGTGTTAGACGGGGGACCCGGGAGCAAACACTGGCACTGGGCCTGCGAGGAGCAGGCTGGGACACCCCACCCTCCCCTCCGACACTGGTCTGGGGACCCCACAGGTGCCGGGGTCCACGAGGAAGGCCGGCCAGAAGGAGGCGATGCTGACGAGACAAGAAAGGAAGCTCAGCTTTGAGCTGTCCCCACTCCCAGTGGGTTAAGGCCATGAGGACTCACTGGTGCCCACTGGTGTCTGTCCTGAGAAAACACAGTTTCTCTCTGGAAGAGGTCACACCCTCCAGGTCACATGCCCTTCGTACACTGTGTCTGACATTGAATCAGGATAACCTGGTGCAGGAGGAGACAAGATGAGGGAGAGAGAGAAGAGAGAGAGGGAGGGAGGGAAAGAGGGAGGGAGGGAGAGAGGGAGAGGGAGGGAGGGAGAGGGAGAGAGAGAGGAGATCATACTTGGCATGCCCTGGTGGCCTGGTGGATAAGTCCACACACATCCTGAGGAAGTGGGTTCGTGACCTGGACTGGGGGAAACAACCAAGATGAACAAATAAGTAAAATAAACAAAATGCTTCCTCCTCCTGTCTTTACCTGTCTGCTCACCTTCATTCCTGCTGCACCTGTCCTTCAAACAGACAAACAAACATACCAGCAAGGAAGCTGAATAGCAGACTTGCAATAACTGTGCCTAACATACTGGAAAATCTCACGCCGACTAGTTTGGCAGAGACCTCGAAGCCAGGATACAAAAATCTTGGAAATGAAACATCTGCTAATAAATGAAGACTCCAAGGAAGCAGCCAGCTTACAGACAGCTGAGGAGAAAAGTAATAAACTGGAACCAGAAAAAACAATGCAGAAGACAGAGCAGAGAGAAGAAGGCAGAAAAGAGCCAGAGAGGTAAGGAGGTGTGACAAGGACGAGCGTGTACATTTGAAGTCTCAGGAGAGAAGGGAGAAAATGACAACAATATGTTCACATAAATAATGAAGGAGGCCTGATGCTGCAAACATTTCTAGAGCAGATGACTGATATCAAACCACGTGCTCCCGAAGGCCCTGGATCCCAGGCAGGTGGCTGGAAGCCAGCCTCCGCGTAACTGCTGACCAGCGACAGAGGGCAAAACTTTAAAGAATCAAATCCACATTTTTTATAACATCTGACAACAACGAAGCCAGCGCCTCCCATCTTTTCCACTTCATCTCTCACCGCCCCCACGGGCCGTGCTCCCTTCTCACCTGTCGCCAGCGCGGCTTTCCTGAGCTGTGACTGCAGAACGCAGTGCCAGGTCGCGCTGCGCCGGGTCGGGTTCCAGATGTGCTCTGTCGAGCTGTCGCCGTGCTCGGTCTCGTTTACGGCCACAGCCTCGCGTAATGGAAGTGTTTCCTGTGACAGGACTTTCCGAATGCGCTCCTCTTTCAGTGTCACACGCGTGCTGCGGTGCCCATGGACCCTGACACGCTCGTCCGCCAAGTGCGCCCCTGCGCCTTCGAGGTCCCCTCTTCACTCTCCCGCCTCCACCTCCGCAGCCCGCAGTCCTTCTCTGCATCTGTCAGTCTGATTCTTTTAGGTCGCACGTCTCAGTTTTTAGAATTTGCATTTATATGCTGTTATTGTCCTCTCTCTGACTTGTCTTGCTCAGCATAATGCTTTCAAGGCCCCTGTTGTTGTAAAGGGTGGATTTCCTTCTTCTTAAGGACTGAATCAGATTTCCCTGTGTGTTGCCTCTGTCTTGTCATACGTATCGCGCTGTGTTTGCTTGCTCACCCATCGGCGAGTCTTCACTGCAGAGAAGGCTGCCACGAACACGGGGCTGCAGAGAAGTCTTTGCAATGGTGATCTCACTTCCTCTGGACAGTCCCTGCCCTGTCACCACTCGGTCTGAACATTTTGAGGATCCCTGTTCTCTTTCCAGAGTGGCCGCACAATTTGCATTTCTGCCAGCTGCGCTGTGTTCCCTGTCTTCACCTCCTCACCGGCACTCGTTACCGCTCGTCCCTGGTAAGAGTCAGTCCAGCAGAGCCCAGGTCACGCCGCGCTTCTGGGCTGGAGAGTCTGCGGACACAGCCAGCCCCTCCTGGGGCAAGCCTGCCGTTCTCTCTGCCTAGAACGTTCTTCCCAGAGCGGCGGCTGGTGGTTTGATGTCTTCCCCAATTTCTCTCAGGTCTCTACCCACGGTCCCCTCCTCAGGGAGACTCTCTGATCATCCTGCGAGCCCCTGGGCCCGCTGTGTCTGTGTCTCTCTAAGTCCCTGGGGTTGTTTTTCTTCCTTCCAACATGAGGTTATGCCGTGTGGGTCTGTCCCTGGATCGGGAGCTCCAGGCAGGTGCAGGCTGGCCTCGTCTGTTCCTGTTCTGGACACACACAGCTGACCCAGGGCAGGACTCAGAAATCCTGCGGCCGCCACACACGTGGATGAGAGAAAGATGGGCGAAGCCTCGGCACTTGTGAGGGCTTGTGAGCAGGTAAAGGATTTGTAGATCCTTCTGTACACAGACAGGCACTTCGGTCTGATGGCTTTGTGGGGGTGGGGGCGACCCCCTGAGCAGGTGAACCCAGCATCAGGTTTCCCAAGAAAACAGCTGTCCCCCCGCAGTCTCAGGGCACATTCTCTGCGCTTCTGGGAAAGCCAGATTCCTTCTCAGAAAGCTGGTATTTGTTCTGGCTCCGTTCCGTGTTTCGTGATTTTTGAGTCTGACTTAGTAAACTTTATGGCAGCCAATTAATCTATTTTATAAGACCTGGCTAGTGCAACGGAGACTTTTTTCTTGCGATAATTGAGAGGAAGCTTGAAAGAGATTAAAATAAAATTTTTTACAGCCGTTTTATTTATTAAACACTTACAGGCAAAGCCGTGTGTTTTGGTAAGGGCGACCTTTGGGGGAAAGCTGAAAAGGTGCCAACAGGTAATAGCCCACGAATGTCCTTGGGACCCTGCCGCTGCCCTCTCGGCCCTGCCTCTCCGGGCTCCGGGCGTCGGGGGCGCGTGAGCGCAGCGCACCCGGCTTCTGGGGAGAAGTTCGGAAGGTGAGCGCACTGGGACTCACGTACTGAGATTTGCTGTGTGGATGTGCGCTTCCTGGAGACGGAGTGGGGAGGCCTTGGGGGCGGGGGGCCTCATTTCCTCTCCAGATGACTTTTGACCTGGTCCCCTCCCCAGGCTGACGGACGCACGATCGTTTCCTGTGTGGAGCCCGGTCAGTTTGCAGCAAGAATATTGAGGCAGAGGCTGCTGCCGGGAAACTCAAGGCCAGTGTGGGGCCATGAGGGGCCCTGTCGGCCTGTGGTGGAGGACGCGGGTCCCCTCATCCACGGTGTCTGCAGACCACCGAGCCCTCTGGGGGACTGCCATCCCAGGGGCCTGGAGCTGGCCTTCCTAGAGGCTGCCTGCCCCATTGTGACTTAAAAACGCACACCGGGCCACGCACGGTGACGCCTCCCGTCTGCCGTCCTGAGAAGCTCTTTTCATCACAGAGAGCTGTATGTCCCTCAGCCTCTTTGATCTTCCTGCAGGGTTTGGACAGAGAAAGGTTTTTAGTTTTTAAAGGAAAGGTGCAGGCAGGAAGAGAGAGAAGGAAGCAGCGTTTTATTTTATTTTTATTTAGTTGTTCGCACTGGCTGCTTCTTCTCCAGACCTGGGACTCGAACCCAGGGGTATGTGCTCCTTGGGAGGGGAGTGCTCTAACCACCCTCCACCGGGGGTGCCAGAGCTGGGTTTTGTGCTGACATCTTGATCTGCAGGCAGCACAAGGCCGTGGCCACATTCATCCCCAGCCCTGGTTCGTGAGCTGGAAACTCTCCAGATGAAGCCAGATTAGATTTCCTCCCAGGAGGGGCCTTGCTGGAGCCTTGGGCACTGACCCCGCTGTGAGGGAGCCGCTGCTGCTGACACGGTGGCTCTGCTCCCGTGTGATGACCAGCGCACTGGCCAGCCCTGGTGCTTCTGATGAGAAGCAGGCGCAGATGTGACCGGGTTTTTGCAGGAATCCTTATTAACAGGATGTGACAGACAGCTCTTACTTGGTTTTGTCTTTAAGTGAAACTGATCCCTTCTTCTGTGTGTGCGTGACTCTCCCTGACCTGGTCGGTGGCGGTGGGCAGGACGGGCATCCGAGGGCGCTGTCTTAGCTGCAGCAACAAGTGTTCAGCAGAGCCTGGGTGGCAGGGGCCCCGTGTGCTGTTGGGGCTCGTCAGGGCACAATCTTCCTGTCCTGGAAGGCCGCCTGCCTGCAGGGGGCCCAGGGCACTTTCGCAAGAGAGTAAAGTGGCCCATTGGTGTTTACGGCTTAAAATGTGAGCCCTGGGAGGTCGCTTGACAAGCCTCAAGCTCACTCCCACAATCTCTTGCTGCACCACGAGGAAGGGAGCAGCCTGCTTGGCTGCTGAGCTCATCTTTCGACAAAGTGCACTTGGCGCCTGGGGTGGCGTGGTCCTGTCCCGGCTGGAGAAGTGTGTGGAGCGCTAGCAGAGAAGCTGAGAGCAGGGCAGCATTGGTGGTGGGAGGTTCTGAGAGGACTCCCGGGAGGAGGCTGGGCTTCCAGAGGAGACAGAGCCGCTGGGAAGGACCAGACAGGCAGAGGGCCCCGGTGGCCAGGACGGGGAGAGAGGCTGAACTCAGGGAACGTGTCACTGCCCCGGTGTCGGCCAGGATGGCGGGTCCCGTCTCCTAAGGCTCCAGTTAGAAGCATGAATGGACAACTGACCCTGGCAGTGGGTCCTCTTTCTTTGGGGAACATGATCTCTCAAAGGCCAAGTTGTGACCTGACTTGTAGAAATTCCCTTTCCCACCCAGGACCTTTGAGCCCCACAGCCAGTGACCTTGTTCCAGCAGGCCCGCCTGGCCCGCCGTAAGTGCGGGATCTGCTTTCACTCCCCCACAGCCCCTTTGTCACCTGCCCTCTGCTGTCCCCGGGAGCCGCTAGGCGTCTGGAGTGTTTTAGATGCCCCTGGTCTCCACTGTCACCTTTCATTGTCTGGAGGGGCCACCTCCCCTTCCTAACCCTGCAGGCCATCACATTAACAAGGCTTGGCCCAAAGATGAGCTCCCTGACCCGCCAGGGGCCGGAGCAGGCATGGCCGCCTGTCCTCTGAAAGTCTTACGACCAGCCTTGATCTGCGGCCTGCCTGGTGTCCAGCGGCAGCTGAGATGTCCAGAGATGAGCAGGGCCTGGTTCTCACATTTGCCTCTTTGGACCTGGTCCAAGCAAGTCCAAACAACAGGTTTTCCAGCCAGGTCAGTTGGAAAAGCAATTGGGCTTTGTGGTGGGATTCTTTTCTAGATTTGCAAGCCAACTCCCCCCACCACACACCAAATTTGCTTTCCAAAAACATAGGTGAAGGCTGTGTCAAAGAGATACGTCCAGAAGTTTCAGCTGTTATGTCAGAAGCAGCAGGTAGCCCATTTCCTGGCTGGAGAAATGATGTTCTGTTGGAGAAATGTGAGCTGAAAACTTGAGTCAATTAATCATCCACTTTTAATCCATCCATCCATCCATCATCTATCTATTCATCTATCCATCCATTCATCCATCCATCATCCATCCCTCCCTCCATCATCTATCCATCATCCCTCCCTCCCTCCATCATCCTTCCCTCCATCATCTAGCCATCCATTCATCATCTATCCATTCATCCTCCCCTGTATTCGTCAGTTATCTATACAGCTATGCATGTATTCATGTATTAATTTCCCCCAAGTACTAATGAGAATATTGAGACAAGTAAGACAAGGTTCCAGGTGATTTGAGAAACATATTCATTTTTTCCTCAGGTATGTCCTGGTGGCCTAGCCATTAGTTGACCAGGTGCAGTCCACACACATCCCACACCAACCAAGATGCACAACTAAATAATAAATAAATGAAATGCTTCTTCCTTCTTTCTCTTAATTTTTTCCCTCATTTTATTCATGGTTATGTGATGATTATTAAGAGGAAATTCAAAACAATATTTGAAAGTGGGGAAGATCCATGTAATGAGCTCAGTCTCTTGATGGGAGGTTATGTAGTCAGAAAAATGATTGCCGAGGGTAGGTGATGATATGAAAGATGGTATGATATTAAGTGAAAAAGCACATTTGGAAAGAATTAGAAAAAAATGTAAATAGAAGCTTGGGTGGGGAAACTCTGAGTGACTCCTCAATCATCATTTCCCAAGGCTTATCTCACCAGCCTGCTCTCTAGAACTTTCCATCGTCATCGAGTCAAATCTTAACGCAGAATGCTTCTCATGTTCTCCTGCTTCCTTCTGAGCACCTGACTGTATCAGAAGCATCTACATAAATAGGAAAGAGATGTGCGTGCATGAAATAACACATCAGATGATTTCACACACATCGATGCACACAGACAGACACACACCGTCTCATGTAATGCACATCTGAAAGGAGACATACACAGAAATACACTCAACACATATGTTCTTGTGTCCCTGACGTTTCTGTCTGGTCCGTCGGGCCGGGCCTTGCTGAGGGCCGCGGCGGCGCGCCCACTGGGACCCTGGGTGGCTGGATGGGCGCTCGAAGCCTTCAGCTCCGTCACTTGTCTCCTCTGCGACCACACAGAAGACTCAGTCCTCGGTTTCCTCCTTGGGGAGAGATTAAGCATGAGTGACCGCACCACTTGCAGGGAGCGAATCGTACTTTCCTTGGCTGGCATTAGCTCGTGCTGTTCATCGGGGCTCCGAAACTTTGCCATTTACTGCTCCCTGGCAGCTGCCCCCGTGGCTCTCACCACGCATGTCCCGACGCGCCCACTGCTGCCCTGTCACTCCCTGGCTGGCGGGCGTGGGCACGAAGCACCGCCTTCTCTTCCGGCCGTCACGCTGTAACGCGAGGGGGCACGTTTTCGTTGGCAGGCTCCGCGCCCACCACGACTCTGAAGGCTACACGCGCTCTGGGTGGGCGCTCGTCTGTGGTTGCAGCGTTTGAGCAGACAGCCTCTCTGTGAGGCGGGGTCTGCGGTTACTGCTCTCTGGTGGCCTCAAACCTCATGGCCCTGAGATCCGGCCAAAAAGGGCTCCCCTTCCAGGAGAGCAGGACCCCTCCGATCACAGGCTGGCCGGTCTGGGGACGCTGCAGGGGCTCCCCATGGACCGGGCCTGGTGGGCCACCTCCCTCCTGCCCTGGGCAGCTGCTGCTGCTCCGGGCTGGGGACCTCGCAGGGTCACTGAGTCCTCACTCAGGCTGGAACATCGGGCAGTGCTTTATAGGATTTATCTCCGTTCTTCAGACACGGGGGTCTGGCCCAGGGCGGTGCAGGAAGGCATGGGGCAGGGCCTGCCAGCGACGTGTGGCCCAAACCTCCCCTCTCCCCACTGCGCCCCGTGCCCCCGTCTCCGTCTACTGCACAGCCCACAGGACTCCAGGGTCCCCTGCAGAGAAGACAGATCGGAGAACACGAGATTCGGACGGTGGAGGGACCTCTTCCAACTGAAAGGCTTGGGAAAACTTCAAAAGGGGGTAGATTAAAAAAAAGGCTGTTCTTTAAGCTCACGCAGATTCTATGCAGGAGGATTGGAATTTGAGCTCGTTGTGGAAAAAGAAGGTAAGAATGCCAGGAGGAGCTGCGGGGGGGCTGTCTCGTGGTTCTGGCTGAGTGACTGTCCACCCCCTGAGGCCATGTGGTCAGGGGTTGGGGCTCATCGATGACCGCTCCTGCTGCCGTCACACTGGGGCTGATCTGACCGCCGTCCACTCTCCCCTTCGGGGCCGGGAACACCGCTGTGTCACTTTCCCTCCAGAGACGCTGCATCTGGGGGCACGTGTTTGTGCAACTCTGTTTTCGAGTCCTGTTGACATCGGTAACAGAGCAGAGGGGTCTGCTTTGTGTGCAGAATTCAGCAGGCCCCCCGAATTTCAGAAGGTCCCAGGTCCACAGGGAGTGGAGGACCCAGTGCTGAGCGGGCGAGCAGGGGTCTCGCCGGGCACCGCTGTCACTCAGTGGGCCAACGGGACCTGGAGCCTCATCCCACCAGCTGTCATGAGTTGTGCCTCGATGTCCCCTGTCTTCCCAGCCACGCAGCCACCCAGGGGCCTCTGTCCTCTTCACAGCCTGTGTCTGCACCTCGGGCCCCAACCTCTCGGGGAGGCCTGCTCACACTCTGTGGCTCCTGGAGAAAGACAGCAGCGAAGCCGAGCTTCCCACGTCCCTGGCGGCGCCGGTCATGCAGCAGTGAGACCGGCCTCTGCTAAGGCCGGGGCTGACGTACTTCCAATACCGGGAAAAGGGGGCGCGTATTTCTTCTTGTCCCCAGAGGAGAAGTGAAACAAAGGAGCACAGCGTTTCATTCGAGAGAAGAGAACTGCAAGCTGCTTGTAGGAAGATGACGTGCCGGCAGCTGGCGGCGTCTGCAGGAAGGCCAGCGTGGCGGGCCCTGGGGAAGGACGGGCTGCTGCACTGTTTGGAGGTGACCCCGCTTGTCCACGGGGCCCACTGTGGGAAACCTGTCCCTGGCCCAGAGGCTTCAGAGACAGGCGGACAGTGCACGGGGCAGAGGCGCCTGGGCGGGAGGGCCGGGCCAGACCGACTCCCTGGTCCCCTGGGAAGGCGGCCCCTCCGCACCGGGCAGCAGGGCAGCTCCCACACAGGGTCACAGCACGTGGGGACAAGGGGACGTGGAGAGGCGTGTCTTGGCACCTCTTCCTCTGCGGCCTCCTGAGCGTTTTCTCGGGCAACCCGGAAGGCGGGCTGGGTCACTCGTGCCCCAGGCTGGTGTGTGGCGTGGTCGCTGCTGCTGTCCCCGTGGGTGACTCGTCTCCCTGGGCTCTGTCCTGCCTCCCTGGGGTTGTCGTGGGGACACAGAGAGACAGTGGGGAGGCCGGGCCTTTGGACTCCAAGTCTGTGGCTTGGACGCGTCTTCCCCCCGGCAGGCACCGAAGGAAGAGCACAGGGGCCTGAGTTCCTGTCACCTCGTCACCACAGAAATCCGACAGCTTCACCTTGTGCGCCGTCATGACAGGCTCCAGACAGGTGTCTGCACGCCACAGTGTCGCGCTGTCTGACGCCGCGAGCGGGAACTCTGGCTCCAGCAGCACCCGCGTCCTGTGTGTTTTACTGGAAACACTCCCAGGAGGGTCCGTCCTCCACCAGGACACACAGGCCAGGCGCCTCCGGAGAAGGCCTTGCTCCTCCTCTCTGCTCATAGGGGGAACTTGACGGGGAGAAGGCACCAAATCAGGGGCACTGCCTTCCAGGTCTGGCTGGTGAAGCCCCGTCGTGGGAAAGGTCAGAGGCCTGGTCAGCACGGGCCAGGCCCCCTGGCCTTGGACCCCAGTCACTCAAGCCTGCTGGTCTGTAGTTCTCTCTCAAGGGCTCAGGCATCTTGGGACGTCCGTATGCTGTCCCCCGCCCAGAAAGGACCAGTGCCAACCTTGGGGTCTGGATGGGGGTGACAGCTTGAGGACATCAGGGTGGGGTGTCCCCCTCAAAAGCTACGTTGGCGTCCTCCCCGCAGGACCTCAGCCTGTGACCTGATTTGAGGATGGGGTTTTCACGGAGGGACGGGGGTAAAGTGAGGCCACCAGGGTGGGCGCTACTCTGACAGGACTAGTGTCCTTAAAATAGGGGACATTTGGATGCAGACATACAACACACAGAACGACACGTGAGGTGGAAGACAGGCAGTGATTCAGAAGCTCAGCTCCTGGGTTGCCAGCAACCGGCGGCAGCTGGCAGAGGACAGGATGGGTTCATTCTCCCTCACGGCCTTCACAGGAGCCAGCCCCGTGCACCCTGACCTGACGCTTTCTGCCCTCAGCGGGAGACAGCGGGACAAGTCTTTGAGCCTCTGGCCGTCAGGACATGGCTGCAGACCTGCCACTCTTCTCGGGGCTGCTCTCCTGAACCTACAAACCTCCTGGTTTGTGTTCGAGGTACTTCTGGCATATTTTCAGGCATCATTCGTTTGGGGAATCTCAAAAACCAAAGAGGAAAACCCACAAAAGCCACCAATCCCACCCACCCACTCACCCGACCCAACAACTGCTCATCCGCCCACCCGCTCACCCACACAACCCACCTCCCTACTCAGCCAACCACCAACCAACCAGCAAACCAACTAACCAACCACCGGTCAACTAGCCAACTGACCGACTAACCACCTACCCATCCACCCACTTACTCACCCCGCTGCTCACCCACCTCGTCAATGACCTGTTCACCGCCCACCCACGTAACCAGCCAATCACAAACCCACTAACCCACCGATCACCCAGCCACCCAGCCGCATGGAACACACAGGAATACCGACTCCACTGCCTCCAGATGCTGGTCCCCGCGGGGGGCGTCTGCTGGGCTGCTGTGAAGACTGCGCAGCCAGCTGTGCACGTTCAGCAGCGTCAGGCCCTGACCCGGCACCTGAGCGCATTGTGCTGACCAGGCCCAGGCCACGGGCGTCCGCCACGTGGGACCTGGGCAGTGGTTCCGGGCCTGCTGCACGTTAGAACCACGAGCTTTAAGAGACCGCCCGCAACAGCGTCCACGCAGACCCTCGAGATAGAGCCTCCAGGGGCCTCAGCACTTTGCCGAGTGAGGCTAGTGCGCAGCCAGGCTCGGGGTCACCAGTCGGGATGTAGCAGAGAGTTCCAGGTCCATCCATGACCCGCCTCCCCCGAGTCCCCCAGAATCCTGACTGGTCAGTGGCCGGATCTTCCCTGCACTTGGTAATCATCTGCGGCTGCTTTTACCAGGGCACCTGTAAAAACGGCACAGTCCCATCAGTAGACGTTTGTTCTGTCACAGTTCAGGAGCCAAGTCACGGTGTCGGCCGGTCTGCTTCGCTCTGGGTGCCCAGGAGGCTCCGTTCCTGACCGCCCCCCGCGCTCAGCATGCTTTGCCTTCTGCCTCCGACTTCACGTGGAGAGCCCTGTGCATCTCCTTTTCTCTTTTATAAGGACATTAGTCATCAGTTTAAGGCCCGCCCCAATCAGGGATGGTTTCATGTAAAGATCCCCACCGTAACTACAGCTGCAGAAAGCCTAATTTTCAGTCACGGCACACGCGGGGATCCCAGCTGGACAGTCAGTAAGGAGACATCGTCCACATGTGATGACCGGGGCAGGGACACAGGTCTGGGAGTTGGCAAAGCCCCTGGGCAAAGCCCTCGGGAGCCTTTGTGTTTGCAGCTGCATTAAAAAGGGAACTATCACTGATGCAGAACATGATGCGGGTTTCAGGTGCGCGCATCGTGGCCGGGTGTCTGCATGCAGAGCAGACGGTCACCGCTGCCAGCCCAGTTAACGTCCTTCCCCACACAGTCACACGTTTTTGTGTCTTGGACTGAGAGCCTTAAGGTCGACCCTCTTAGCTGCTCTCAAATAGGCAATTAGCCACGCAGTGCATGTCATCCCCACCGCTAACTTCGCTGTAAAGCTGAAGTCGGTGGGTGCAGCTTGACCTTGACCGTCTCCCCTTTCTGCGACTGACAAACCCAAACGAAGACGCTCAGTGGGGCCCACCTGGCGGAGGCGGGTCGGTGCCGGTGAGTCTTAAGCGCTGCCTCTCGGACGGCCGCGTGCGTGCCCCGGACCAGCAGCTCCCAGCACCCTCGCCGGCTTCAGCCCCCTGCGCTCTTTCTGGCGCGTCTACGCCCGGACGCCGGGCTTCCGCAGGCCAGGCTCGTGCGACGGCCGCTTTGTGATCCGAACCTCGGGGCTCACGCGAAGGCTGGAACAAAGCACGTCTTCAGTCTCCGACGTAGGAGTGGTTTTCTCAGGCAGCCAGTGTTCTTGGGTTTGTCAGCTGGGTTTCCAAGGAGTGCTTTTGATCCACAAAAGGGTCATTCAGGGCTCCCTTCAGTCCTAATTAATTGCGGGCCCTCGGGACAGACGGCGGGCCTGAGAGGCCGTCTGGTTTCCAGGCGCCCCCAGACCGCGCCCTTCCGTGGGGGACCCGCTGCCTCTGGGTCCCCACAGCCGGGTCCCCGCTGTGCTGCCTCCTCCTGCAGGTGGAGGGGCCGTCAGCTCAAATTAGAGCTCCGACACTGGGGTATCGGTTTCCAAGGCTGGGGACCCAGCTTTCCGCTCTGGGCTGGTTTGCCCCCCGGCACGGGGCTGGGAGCTGGGCAGGCAGCTGGGGCACCGCTCTCAGGCCTCAGACCCCGGCCAGGGTGCATGCACAGTGGGACACCTGTCTGGGCCAGACAGCAGCCGGGTGACGTGGTTCCAAGCACATCCCGCCTCAGGAGTGATGGCATGTAACACCCTGGGCTCTGGGCGCAGTGAGTACGCCTCGTCATTGCTGTGACTGTGACTCTGCCTGAGAACTGTCGCATTTAGGAGGCAGAGTTCCAG
Source organism: Solenodon paradoxus (assembly GCA_004363575.1). Lineage (NCBI taxonomy): Eukaryota > Metazoa > Chordata > Mammalia > Eulipotyphla > Solenodontidae > Solenodon > Solenodon paradoxus. Next base: position 27,039 of record RJWH01007450.1, on the reverse strand, counting down.
GGTGACACGAGGCAGCTGCCGCTCTAGTTGAGTCTGGAAAGGCATTCGGGGGAACCCTGCAGCCCGTCAACCTCCTCAGCCTGCCCCTCCCGGGCCTGCAGCTCTCTCTGATGGCTCCTTCTCCCGCCTCCCTTCCGAGGCCCCAGCTTTCTGGCTCCCCTCTGCTGCCCGCCCCAGTTCTCCTGGCTCCCCGAACTCAAATGCCCCTCAGAGCAGGACACGTACAGCGATGGAGGCATTTGGTACAGGGCTGATTCCTCCAGAGGCCTGGGTGGGGGCGAGGGCCCTGTGGGCTGGCAGTCGTGTTAGCGCTGCTAACGGGGTGAGCTGGGGTGGAGACCTGCCGTCGAGCCTGGGCCCTTTCTAGTCCCCGCAGGGGAGCGGGACGGACGCCCACACAGGCCCGGGGAGCCTGCCGGCTGAGGGGGCTTTTGGGGTGTGCTTGCTGACTTTGTAAGGGCCCCAGAGTTCACTCCCAGGGTCCAGGGAGGGGGGGGACATCTAGAGCGGTTCACACAGCAATAGCGACAACATGGTGTCTTGCTTTCGGTGACAAGCCTTTTATAGTGTCCCTGCTCCCCAAGCACCTGATGACAACCGTCCTGGGGGAAGCTGAACAGCTGGGGAAAGCGCACTCGTCAGCCAGAGGCCTGTCCCTGCCTCGGTGGCACATTCAGTGGAAGTAAGACAGACTGAAGAGTCAAGAAAGGGCCAAGCAGGGAAGGCAGAGGCCCCCCGAGAAGTGCCCTGGACGTGGAGAGCTGGAGCGGGTCTGGAAGGTGGGGCAGGGTCCCCCTACAGCATGGCTGCTGGGGTGCGGGGGGACTGTCCCTGGCAGTGAGCGGCCGAGGACCTGCCCTAGGTTCTCTGAAGAGCCAGGGAGGACCCCAGTGCCAACCTGAGACAAGGGGCAGTCACAGGCTAGCAGGGTTCCCACACTCCAGCCCCCCAGGTCACCGGGGCGGCGGGCCCTGGCATGTTTCCCATTCAGCAGACCTGGGGCGGCCTCCCAGGGGAGGCTGATGCTGTTGCCGGGGGCCACCCTCTGACAACCTCTCTTCCAAGAGGCAGCCTCAAACTTTGAAGCCCGGGACTCATTTGGGTGGACTCCGGCCATTCTGAGTCTGCAAGGTGGCTCGATTTGGAGGTCAAGGCACGCCTTGTGAGAATGGCCCTGGGATTCGATATTCGGGAGCTGATATATCGGTGCTGCGATGCTCCAGGTCCCCCACCAGCTCCAAAGAGCTGGAACCTGCATCAAGCCTCGGGGACTCTGATACCAGGTGGGGGGACACCAGGTGACTCTTACACGGGGTCAGATGACAGCAGCCAGGTGGGGAGGAGACAGTGGGAGTGGGGACTCCTACTTCGCAAGGGGGAGTATCCATCATGTCTTTGTCAAGCCCTGGCTCTCTCCCACCTCCCATTGCCGGGTGGGGGGTCCCACATACTCTATCCTGAACTGTGTAAACAGCCCACGGTGGTCAGGAAAATATTGACCTTGTCCAAGCCCCCCAGCTCCCAACATCAGCGGCAGCTGGGACTGTGTCCTCACTAGATGGGGGGGTGGGGGTGAGGGAGCTGACAGGAGCATTTTAAGCCCTTGCGGGTGATGGGGGGGAGGCAGTTCCCGGGAGGGTTAATGATATGCAGACACTTATGCAAATCCGTGCTCTTGCATTCTTCCTCATCTTGCTTAAGCAAGGCTTATGCAACCTGTCCCAGGGTGAGTCATGGCCCCAGCCCCCCACACAGGAGGGAGACAATGCTAAACCCGGCAGCTTGCAAAACAGTGCTGTTCACACAGGACCTGGTGTCCTAAGCAAAAATGTTCTTTCAGCTCCACCCCCTGAAATCCTGTGACCAGTTCTCAGGAGAGTCCCCGCGGAAGTCCCAGAGCTGGGGGAGATTTTTGAGGTCAGAGGGCAGGGTAAAGGGCAGCTGGGGCAGTCGTGACTGCGGACAGTGGAGCCAGGAGCTGGTCTCTCCTGCATGTCACACCTGCCGATGCCCAAGCCCACTGTCACTGTGGGCGGTGCGCACTCCCACCTTCCGCTTCTGCAAACTGGGAAGACGGTGTCCCTCCTGCGCCCCAGTCAGGCCTGAGAGCCCTGGTGGGCACGAGGCTGGCTTCCTGGGCGGGTTACCATCTCCACGCTGCCAGCTGGGCCCTCCCAGGGGCAGGGGCTGGAGGGCGCACCTGCCTGCCTGCCTGCCAGGTGCGGGGTTTTAATGGAAACCCTTCCGGGAGACAGAGGCTCCAGTCTGTGGTGGGTGGGCGGTGGAAATGCTCTCTGCCCTGTTACACGCTCCTTCACAGGTATCTGGGAGGAAGTGGGGGGACTGGTGGGGTGCCCCCCTTGTGATGATGATGATGATGATGTTCACCAATCTGATTTTTTATTTATCGGTGTAACTTTGAGTCGTGAAATAATATAGTCCAGTTGGACCCGCCACCCCTGGCTCCTGTCCCTCCCTCCACCTTTCCCTGCTGCCACCCCCAGTTCTATTGTCAATGTCTGGGGTTGGTTTTTGTTGTCTGTTCCTTTGCTTTGCTTCTTTATGCCCCACACAGCTCATTATTATTGATATGAATGCTCTTTGTCTTTGCAAGATCCTCGTGCCGTCCTTCACAATGGCACCTGGACAGAAGACAGAGAGATGACTCTGTGCCTTGAGAAATCAGCCACTCCAATAAGCAAGTGCCCCCAGAATCTTGGTCCTTAGGGAATCCACCGCCGAAATTCAGACCTAGGGCCTGGGCAGAGGTGCGGCAGACGAGCGGGGAGGCGGGGCCGGGGCGCACAGGGCGCATGCGCGGCTCCGGTAGGTGCCGCGGATGCAGGATGCAGGCGGGAGGGCGGTCAGCCGCCTGGCGCCCGGTCCCCGTGCAGGTCCAAGGCCCGAGCAGCCTGCGAGGCTTCCTTTTGTCACCAGCAGGGTTGAGTGACTTTGGGCCACACACTACATTTTTTTCAGTTTTAGCTTCTTTGTTTAAAAAGAACGGCAAACTCCCAGTTTGCTAGCCTCCCGGTTCCAGGGTCTAGTGCGGTGACTTGAGTTCTGCCTGTGAGCTGCCACGTGAGAGAACACTCACGCAGCCGTCCCCACCCTGAGTCCACTCTGAAGGAAGGGTCTGAATCCGTTGTTCTAGGTGTGAAGGCGGCAGGGTTCTGGACGGTGCCGAGCCACGGACCCCGGGTCAGGATGCTCTTCAGTGCGAGGCCTGGGAGGCCAGCGGCAGCGCTGCACAGCGGGCAGGTTAGAGACTGTGTGTCCCCTTCCGGCCCGCTTTGTGATAACCTCTGTCGTCGGGACCCGCTGGCACTCACTCTAATTTCCAAGTCATACTCTGGGGTAAGGTGATACCGCCTCTAAGTGTCTGTGCTTTCCAGTCGGTGACCAAGTCCCGGTCTGTCCCTGCTGGGAGTGTCCACTCGTGATGGAAGGAGATGATCATTTTCAGTCAGGTTCATGAGCAGCGTCCTGCCTCTGCTGTGCAGGCTCACGGGCCCTCAGAATTCTGTCACCGACACTTCGGGGCCAAGTTAGTCAGGCCTTCCCTTGGAGGCCACAGCGGTGAGTGGGGGGACATGCTTAGGGGCTTCTGAATGGGGTGCCTTTCCTTTTCTCCCTTTCCCTTTCCATAGCCTCGAGTTTTTGTTCTGCCCTCGCACTAATCCCTGTCCTCCTAACCCCCAGCCTCTCTGCCTCCTTGGAGCCGGTCTCCATGCCCCCAACCCGACCTGCGCGCTGTCCTAGTTCGGGGTGCACCAACTCGGGAGGTGTGGGGACCCCTTATACTATTACCTTGTCTTGCAGAGAGGGTGCCCTTCAGCTTCCCAGCAACTCTGAGGCCACCACTGTCATGACCTGGGTTTACAGATGGGAAATCAGCCTCTAGGAGGTGACACGCCCCAGCCCCACAGTGGCCTTCACACCCAGACCCATGGTCCCCAGGCCAGCCCGTCACTTGTGCTGTGCTGTCCTGTCATGCCCTGTCCTGCCCTCTCCAGGCTGGAGGAGGCCCTTCCTCTGTGAAAGGAGCACTTGCAGGAGGTCCCTGCCTCTGTGCACGTCCATTGCTGGGACGAGTCAACCGCAGCCGAGCCCGACTCTGGCCACTGCCTGTCCGGGAAGGAAGTTCAGCGGCCCACGCGCGCTGTCCTCAGGCGGCATTGCTGCCCCGCGCACTGAAGCAGAGCCGAGCAGGGGCGCTTAGACCACGGCCCACACCGAAAGCATGTCCTTCTCTGGCATCCACGGGGAAGCTCGTGGGCCCTTGTCGTAGAGCAGCAAGGTCGAGGGTAAACTCTGGACACGGGCAGCTGTGACGCACACACCCTGACGCGTGATGCCCCAGCAGGACACCTGTCACCGAAGCCGGCAGTGCAGGGCAAGCCTGGCCTCCGCACAGACCCAAAGTTTGGCCACGCCCACCACGCCCACGAGCTCAGATGCTCCCACGGCTCTCGTCACAGTCGCCAGCAGGTGGGCTTTGCCCGAGTGTCCCCAACGGGTGGCTGGACAAGCCATGCGATACGTCCACACCACAGATGACCCTTCAGTCCTAAAAAGGGATGACTCCTGACCCACTGTGACACGGACGGACCTGGAAAGCGTCAAACTAAATCGAAGTACTCAGACTCAAAAGGCCACCTCTGGCACGACTCCGTTTACGCGGAATGTCCAGAACAGGAAGACGTCAGACGCCTGGTGGCCTGGAGCTGTGGGCAGGCACAGGGAGTCTCCGGCTTGAGGGTGATGAAGAGACCACAAAGTTAGAGGTGGCGGTCATGATCACACAGCGTCGTGAACACACTACGCGCCCCTGAAGCGTGCGGTCCCTTCCACGGCAGCAGCACCCGCGAGGCTTCGTTTCATCACTAGCGGGGTTGAGTGGCTTTGGGCAGACGTTTTCTCGGGACATATTTCCAGTAAGCGGCTCGTCTCTGCGGACCTTCTCCGTCATGTCAGTCCCAGGTCATCTCCATGCACCTGCCCCATTCCCGCTGTCATGGGGCTTGGAGTTTGCTGCTGGCCTCGAGCCGGCCTCCCACCCGGCCGGCACATGTGTGCTCGCTCCTCCCGCTGAAAGCATGGCCATGTGACGCCCCCCGGCCAGCCTGTCTCCTGGACCATCTCACTGACAGTCTCCCAGCGGCCTTGCGGCACCAAGCACGCCTTTTCCGGGGAGCTTGAGGTCTCCAAAGAGGCTCTGTCTAGGGCTTCCGGATGAAATGCAAGATGCCCACTTCAAGTTGGTCTCAGAGAAGAACACACGATTTCTTAGGGTAGGTACATCCCAGACATTGCATGGATGTGCTTGTACTGACCAATGCTGGCCCGTATCTCCAGATTTCCAGTTAAACTGGGTGTCTTGTGCTTCTCTTTGTGAAATCTGACAACACTATGTCGAATGCATTCTGAAGACCCCGGGACCAGTTTCCCAGGCACGGACGTGGACGTGGAGATGGCTGGCATGTCTGAACAAAGGCCATCAGTCAGCTGTGCGACTGTGAGCATTCTGCTCTGCATTCTTCCTGCAGCTGCTGGAACCAAGTGCCACCAGTGGGTGGCTTAGGACAACAGAAATGTATCCGGTGGCAGTTCTGGCGGGAAGGCATCTGAAATCAAGGTGTGGGCAGGGGCACCCTCAGGGATGCTAGGGAAAGAGCTCTCCTGAGCTTCTGGAAGCCCCAGACCCTCCGTGGCTGGTGGCAGCATGACTCCAGTTTCCCAGCGTTTCCCTTCACTCCCCTCACAGATGTCCCTGTGGGTCTGTGTCCACATGTCCCCTCTGGGCATATGGCAGCAGGGACACCGTACCGATGTCACCTGAACCCAGTGACTCCCAATATGCCAATAAGGCCACAGTCTGAGTATCAGGCTGTCCCAGTCTGTTGGAGCCGCTATGACAGATCACCACCGTCTGGGTGGCTTACCAACAGCAGACATTTATTTCTCCAGCTCTGGAGTCCAAGGTCCAGGTGTGGGCAGCGCCCTGTCTGCTGAGGCCCATGTCTGGGTTCAGAGACGACCGAACTCTGTGTCCTCAGGTGGTGGGAGGGACAAGGGAGCTGTGTGCCTCGATGAGGACTCCTGCCCCATGACCGAATCACCCACAGGGCACACGTCCGACACGTCACATCGAGGGATTCAGAAACACACTGGGTGTGGAGGCTCACACGCCTCGGCTAAAGCTGCCGGGGCCTCAGCGCATTTTTGGGGGAATGAGCTCCACCCCAACACCGTCCTCTGTGGGCTGCTTGTGCTCAGAGGGCATGAGAACTCACCTGGAACTCACCTGCGTCATCCTCCGTAAGTGATGGCGGTTCAGAGGGGTGACAGCAGAATGCAGGACTCCGGTGTCCCAGAGCCTGTCACTGCAGACAGGGAGGGGCGAGGCCCCGTTCAGCACCCCCGTGGGTCATGTCGTGAGGACAGGGCAGCCTTTCACGCAGAACGGCCAGCGCGCATGCGGACTCGCACGGAGCAGACACGCCTGGAAATGCTCTGGGGTGGCCCGCACCTTTCGCGCACAGGTTGCCTGAGCCGCCTCTGGCTTGGGAAGCCCTGGGCGGACGTGGTGTGCCGGATCCTTGGGAGACGTCTCGCAAGTATTTGCCTTCGTCTTGAGGCCTGAGAGAAACAGCAGTTGTGTTTCAGCAACACCAATGAATGAAAGATACTTTCAGCTGAAGGGACAGAGGCGTTGTTACTAGACAAGTAGGGACAGAATACCAGGCTGGGGCTCTCATCACCTGTCGCTTTTATCAGAAAGGAGGGTGACAGCTGGTCTTCAGGTTAATATTTTGTTAGAAGGACTTAATGGATATTTTACCAAGAACTGAGCTCTGATGCCTATCACTGCATAGGTTCAATAAAAACTCAGCTTGATGCACCCCTGGGGGCTCAGGTGTTAAGCCTGGGGCTCTGCCATAACCATGTGCAGCCCAGGGACCCGAGTTTGAGGCCTGGGGCAGATAAATGCTTCTCCTCCTCTTGCTTCCTGCCTGCCTGCCTGCCTGCCGGCTTCTTTCCTCTTTAAAAAAAGAAAAAAGGTGAACTTGATAATATTCATAGGAAGCCAGGGTGAGAGGAGAAATCTATGGCAGATAAATTCCTGGTTTCCATTCGCCCTTTGCTCCTGTTCCCTCTTAGAGCGATTCTAAATAGAATTGCCATATGACACAGCAATCCAACTTCTGGGTGTCTAGCTAGAGAGCGTGACGTCTTTAACTTAAAATGATGTATACATCCCTCTGTTTGTATGAGCACTGTGCCTCCTAGCCAAGACACGGAGCAATGGCTTCAGTGCCTCTTGATAGATGATCAGAGAAAGAGGTGGTATATATGCCAGGGGAGAGGACTCCGTCATAAAAGCTGATTTTTCTCTACTTAGGGCAAAATGGAAGGAACTAGAGCAGATTATGCTAAGTGACTTAAGTTAGAAGGAGAAGGATAAATACTGGATGACTGTATCCTTTTGTGTAATAAAAGGAATCAAAGCAAAATGAAGAGATAAATCAAAATTAAAGTAAACCGAGGGCTCTGGCAATGCCACTGCGGGGGTGGGATGTGGGAGGGGGTCACAAGGTGGTGGCATTTCTTTCTTCCTTTCTTCTTATTTATGTACCAAAACAACAAAAAAGAATGTGTCCAAGAACTAGAGCTTTAAAGCTGGAAGAGTTCTAAGCTCAGTGCTGCCCCAGGGACATATGATTCAAGCCCTTAGTCATCTAAATTGTCCTAGTGGATGAAAACCATTTTTCAAGGACATGAAAGAAAAAGGAAAAGACATAGTGAGGGCATCATAAAGTTTACTAACTCAATATATTCAAAATACTCTGGTCTCCTGTATATTCAATATACAATGATTGAGCTTTTTCATTCTTTGTTTCATTCCGAATCACACTCTAGGGTGTTTCTGGCATGTCATGAGCACTTTGTGTCTCAGTTCCACTGGCTGCATTCAGGGCTCAGCTGCCTCCGAAGCTAGTGCTGCACCATCTCAGATGTCTCAGCGTAACGCGCGCCCCCCAGTGTGGTCCTGTGGGCCGGCAGTGACCGCGCCGCCGGGCGTTGTCAGCGCGCAGTCTCAGGCCGCGGCATCAGCGCCTGCCTGTGAGTGGCAGCCCCGCCCACCGCGCTTGGAAACTGTGACTTCACCTGGTGAGACCCCCAGCCGCAGGCCGCGGCTCTCTGGTTGCTCCTCAGGTCAGCGGCTGCTCTCCCGTCGCAGCCTCTCATCGTGCTGGACTCTGGGGTCAGCTGATCTGTGCCGATGCCCAGCTCCAGGCTCTTCCGGGTGCCCTGACTTGTCCCCTCACATCTGGTCCATGGTGAGCAAAGCAGACGTGCAGACAGCCAGTGAGAAAAGAAACGTGTCGTTCCCTCCTCTTCAGTTTGGGGCTTCTGGTTTGGGACATTCAGAAACGACTGGAAGTTGTTTGCTGTCACCTCTGAGGAGGGAGGTCGCTGCGCTGGGTAAGCGTGTTTGTGTCTTTGGTCATGAGGAGCTGGCTCTTCTGTTGCATTTGGGTGACGTCAGGGAGATGGGTGGGTTTTCTAAGCTTTTCTTCTCTTACTCCTCAGGTGGCTTCCCGCCTGTAAGCTTAGATGCCCATGGACAGGCCCCGTGAAGCGCAGTCCTGCAATCCCATCCTGCGAAGCTTACAGAGAGTTGGTCCATTCGACACCTGCCCCTGCTGAGCCTGGGAGACGTGGTCCCAGCAGACAGGCCCATCGTGAGTTGGAAGTGAAGCCCAGTGGGACCATTCCAGGGTCTCCTGTCATGGGCGGGCACGTGGGAGGCCTCCCTGGGTGTCAGCACAGACGCCGGCCTGCGTGTGAGTGCAGACGCCTTTTCTCCCTGCACGCCTCACGGGGGAGGGCCAGCTGGGCACTCGGGCAAAGACGAGGGAATTGGAGCCCTTCGCATCGTAATTAACCCCTTTCCCCATTTCCCCACCTCCCTCCCCTTATCTGCAGTACCCTTGTCTTTTGGTCCCCACCACTGAGAATCCATTGTTATTTGGATTAGTTCTCCTGCTCTCTCTTTTTAAGTCTGCTGTTGTTTAATTTATGTCATTCTTTGATTTTCTCTCTATATATACCTCATATGAGTGCTGTCATACGATGACTGTCTTTCTCCTTTTGACTTACCTCGCTCAGCATAATTCTCTCCAAGTCCATTCATGTTGCTGCAAATGGGAGGGTCTTTCCCTTTTGATGGCTGCATAGTATTCCATGGTGTGTATGTACCACATCCTCTTTCTCCACTCGTCTGTTGATGGCATTTAAATAGTTTCTAGCTCTTGGCTGTTGTGAATTGTGCTGCACTGAACATGGGGGTGCATGTATCTCTTCAGATAAGTGTTGTTCTGCTTTGAGGGTCAGTGCCCACTAGAGGAATACCTGTGACCTGCACGAGCGATGGTCCCCGCGGCTGGGAGATGCCGCTGTTGCTGTAATACGCCTTCTGGCTCAGATGCCAGCTCCTGGTCTCACCGCTTCTGATGAGCTGCGCTTCAGTCAGCTGGGGAGCAGCCAGGCCTCACTGCAGGCCAGGAAATCACTGGTGCGAAGTTCTGCCGCCCGGGCGGCTCAGGGGCTGAGCCGGCACCTGGGGCACAGCCCACGTGCAGCCCAGGGACCCGGGTTCGCGGCCTGGGGCCAGGGAGCAACTAAACGGACCCTAAATAAAGTGCCTCTTCTCTCTTCCGTGCTGCCTGCTGCCTTCCTCTTTTAGAGTAAGAAGAAAAAGACAAACATGCTAAAAAGAGCTGAGGTCCTTAAGCCTTCTTGTTGGGGTGGGATTAGGGCGAGCAGCAGGGGTGGTGCAATGTGGGGCTGCTCTGGGGTGTCTGCCAGGCCGGTGTGAGCAGCCGTGCTTCTCTGTGTCCCGGGGCCCTGCCCTGCGCCGTGGGCACACCGTGCCGGGTTCCGGGCTGGGCCTGGTGGGTTCCTGTGTGTTCTGCAGGCCCTGGGGGACAGTCCCTGGGGGCTTAGGCCTGTGGTCCCCCACTCCCCAGAGGCTGCAAACCCTGCTGCAAATGCTGAGCAAACAGTGGGACCGCGGAGGAAATGTAGAAAGTTGGGGGCAGGGGCACGGGTGGTCTCGGTGTGCATGAGATACCGGACGATTGCCTTACCCCTCGGTTGGGCTGGGGTGAGATTTGGTTAGTTTGGTTCTCAGCTTTTGAGTATTTTCTGCTTCTGATTGAACGTAACTGGCATCATGTCATCGGTGCAGGTCTCAGCTGCGCCATCGGCAGTGGAGCGGTGTGACCTTCGACAGGCCCTGTGCTCCCGCCTCAGTTTCCCCCTCCCAGTCTCCCTGCTCTGTGGACCCCGGCCTGAGTGGGCAGGGTGAGGGTGCTCGACAGAAGCGCTGTGACTTGGGGACCGGCCGGTGGCGGCGACACCTCCCCACGCGTCGGAGTGTGGTAGGTGCTGCCACTCTGCACCCTGGATGCACCCTGCAATGTGCCAGCTAGCAGGCCGGGAGAACCCTGGGCCAGAGGCGGGCACACGGGAGCCGGGCTCAGCCCCCTCCCCACCCGAGAAGGGGTCTCGGCCCCAAGTTTCCGCGAGACGCCTGTTTAAACGGACCCCAGGGGCCACCTTGACTAACGTGCCGGGGGTGCCCCGCTGCATCGGTCCCCCCAGCCCGGGACACAGGCCCCTCACGCCCATGCGGCTCGGATTAGGGGCGACGCCTTTGCTGTAACTCGAGTCTCTGTCTGAACCCAGCACGTTTCATGGTATTTTTCCACAGGCAGGAGCAGTCACATATGATTTATGTAACTTTATTACTTATATGGCTGCTGCAAATAGCAATGTGATCCATGAAGCTGGGGCATTTGAGGGGCCCGCAAGGCATCGGGGGAGAAGGGGCGGCAGCTGGCTGTGTCCCGGCGGCGTTCCTTCCAGGCAGCGTGTGTCAGTGCGTGTGCGTGTGCGTGTGCGTGTGCGTGTGCGAGAGAGAACGTGCGTCCAGAAATCCACACAGAAACCCTGAGCTCGTCACCACAGGCTAACTAACATCTGCAACGAACGACCCAAGATTTCAGTGGTTTGTGCCAGAGGATTTGTTCCTGGCGCTGCTGGAAACTTCGTGGCGGGAACTTGGCTCCAAGCAGCGTTCAGGGACCCAGCCTCTCCGCCTGCCTCTCATCTCTCCGTCGCCACCGGGCGGAGGGAAGGGAGTGACCGCAGCGGACGTCCCAGAGCCCCTGGGTCCCACCAGGAGGGGGCGATGCTCCCTGCCATCTTCCCTTAGACCTGGTGACAGCCTTCTGTCCCCATGCTGGTCCAGCTGTGTGCTTGGGAAGCCGAGGCTCCGCGTGGACACAGACGTTCTCTGTCCCCCTGGCCACCGTGCATGTGGGAAATCAAACCATCCCAGGAATGATTCTCTCTCTCTCTCTTTTGAAAGGGAAGATGCAGGCAGGAATGAAGGCAAGCAGGCAGGCAGGAAGAGAGAGGAGGAAGACACATTTATTAATTCTATTTAGCTGCTCATCTTGGGTGCTTCCCCCGGCCTGGGTCTCGCACCCGGGTGCCCGAGATGGCTGTGGACAGTGTCCAGTAGCCTTACCTGCCAGGCCACCAGGACATGCCTCTCTCTCTCCCGCGAAGGGGAAGCAAGCAGGCAGGGATGAAGGCGAGCGGCACGCAGGCAGGGAGAGGCGGGAGCGATGTTTGTGTCTGGAACTGTCCATTGTGGTTTCTCCCCTGGCCCCACGAGCCCGGCTCCGGGCTTTAAGTGGCCGCCCACAGCGAGGATGGAGCGCCCGCGTCAGCCGGGCGCGCGGGAAACGTTCTCTGTGGCATCGGGGGCAGTGAGCGAGTACTGCCGACATGTCTTAGGGATCCTGTTGCTTTGACTCGGTGAGACGCCTTCTAACATGGATGTCTCGTTAACAAAGCTGTTCTCCGCCTCTGCTCGGCCTCCACAGGCCAGATGTGAAGTTTCTGCAGAGAGGCCTGAAGCCAGAGATTGAAAACACATCTGTGGGTGGTGGGGCCCGCTGGACACTGGGGAAGGACGTGTGGTGACGTGCTGGAGGGAGGGTGTGTTGAAGCAGATCTAAGAAATGGGGAACCTAGACATAGGAAATTATTTTGATGTGTAGAATAATTACTACTATATATATATTGAAAAAAAAATATTGAAGTAGTAAAAAAAGACCCCATCAGTAAGAACGGTGAAGGGGCTTTGATCTGACCCTCCCGAAGCGAGCAGGTCAGTCTGCCACGTTCGTGGAAGTGAGCAGGAGACAGGAGACGCGGGGTCAGAGGCGTTACTGCTCCTGTCCCCAGGCCCAGGCCACCGCGACCGAAGCCTCAGGTGCTGCTTGTGAAGGACGAAGTAAATCTTACTTGTGCTGAAGTTGTTACTGCTCATGTGCATCCTTACTGAGGTCAATGGACACTTGCACAGCCCACGAGCAAGGAGATATGACCTCCTGTGCACAGGGCTCCCTTTCCACGAAGGGCACCAGAGACCCGGGGCCGCTCCCATGCGTTTTACCTTCGTGAAGACCGTCACCTGCGTGATGGCACCAACCCCAAAGTGGCTCTTCCTCGTGGCTCTGAGGCCGGAGGAGGGAGCGTGGAGCCGGCAGCCGCTAGGACAGTGCAGGCCGACACAGCTGCTCCGCGGCTTCTCTGCCGATGACGCTGGCGTTGGCCCAGAGCGCCCACTTCAGACTCAGGAAAGCCAGGCCCCTCCCTGTGCTGTTGGGAGAGCAGGGTTTTTCTTTCCTTTGCAGGTGTCTGTGACTCCCCAAATTGCCTTGCCCCAGTGTGATTAAATTAATAATAGTAATGATAATAATACAGAGCAAATAACTTGCATTCTATTCTGGCTGCTGAGATAGCAGCTTTTTCTTTTTTCATTTTCTTCTCTTCTTTTGAAAGGAAAGGTGCAGGCAGGACTGAAGGTGAGTAGGCAAGCGGGCAGAGCGAGGAGGAAGAGACAACTTTATTTTATTTGAATTCCATTCTTCACACTTGCTTCTGCCCCCGCCCCTCAGACCCAGGCCTCCAACCCAGGGATGTATGGCCTGCGTCTTTGGAGGCGATCAGCCTAACCGCTCCTCCCCCAGGGCGCGCCTCACTTTCTCTTTAAATGCTTTTTTCTTCTCCTGGTTGTTTCTCGCTCAGGCTTTTCCCGGGAACTTGGGATGTAATAAAGAGAAAGAAAATAGAGCCTTCAAGTGGACTTCAAAGGTGAATGTTGTAAATTTCTGGACGGAGACTCTCAGGGAAAGCGCACCAGCACCTGAAAGGGAGGGAAGAGAAAAAGTGTGAGTGAAATTGAAAGTGAGATCGTGCTAAGGGCTTGGACGCGCAGGGAGGGGACCGCGGAGGAGACCGGAGGCTGAGGCCTCCAGACAAGCCGGAGCCTTCTGGCAACTCAGTCTCCTGGAGGCTGCAGGGGCGAGGTGAGGCGGTCCTGCAGCAGGGGCCTCGAAGATGCCAATGGGAGTGTTTGTTTTCCTCTTCTGGCCTCCGTCTTCACTGCAGGTCTTTCCTCAGAGCTCCACACATTCAGATGGACACGTGGCGTCCGGGATGAGGCACTTCCTGTCGCAGACTCCTGAGGAGTAATTCCCGTGGGTGCGATCATGGCGTCTCGGAGCACAGGCCACATGTCTTTCCGCTGCACGGCGTCCTGGCGCGGTCTTCTCACGGTCACCGTGCGTTTTGTCTAAACCAGGCTCCAAGCAGATTTGATCTCGCGGGGAAAGAGACAGTGGTAAGATAGCGATCGATGCCTGTGCTTTATTTGTGAAAAATGCAGGCGGCTCTGCTTTCCATCGAACGTTCTGGAACCTGCCCGTCTCGCTGGGCGGCTGTGGTTTAATCAGCATCACCCTCTCTAGAAAGCAGCAGAGCGTAGGACGTGTCTCGACGTTGGCAGCTGGCTTGTGTCTGAGCCGACACGTCGCCTCTTGACAAAGATGTTTCCAGAGCCTGGCGTCTCCGCGCGTGCGGCTCTTCTTTGCAGCTGGTTTTCAATCGTGTCTCACTTGCATTCATGGGGCTTTGCTGATTCGTTAGGGTTTTGTGTGTCCTGTCACGTATCCTCATAACATCACGATAAAAGCCAGTCATTTGTAGGTGATGCGTGTGCTGGGGTCCAAACGTGCTCCGAGAGAGAAAGGTGTTTATAGAGCACATCACAATATTTTTGTCTTCAAATTGCCTTCCTTTTTCTCCTGCAAAGTCTTGGGTGTGTGTGTCTTGAAGACATGAGTCTCTGAAGTAATTTTTCCTCAGGAAGTCTCTGTGGTACCATGTTCCGTGACAACTATTGAAACCCACTGAGACTTTTCTAAAAAGAAAGAAAAAGAAAAGGAAAACTAAAGCACAACAATAATAAACTTTCCGGAAGGCAGGGTAGAGATTAGCCAAGGCGGTTGAAAAGTTTCTGGGTAGCAGAGAAGTCATTTCTGCCGTTGCGATTCCAATCCATTGTCTTGAATCCCTTTGATGTGAGATTTCTGTGGGGCCCTTGCAAAGCCTCTGGTCGGAGCGTCCTGGAAAAATAACAAGTACAGTTTTGGGTTTCCCTTGGGGAGATGGAAGATGGAACATTTTTTCTTGAGCAGTGTGTGATTTTTCCAGATTCCCTGCTGGGTCGTGTCTGAGCAGAGGCTTCAGTGATAAATGGCCACGTGTCTCTGCAAGGAATACGACGTCTTGTGGGAAAACTCCTGAGTCTGAGAGCAGGGCCACCTCCTGGGGACGTGGGCCTCCAAGAGGATGATCAGCCTGGTCCAGAAATGCCCTGTGCCAGTGGTCCCTGGTGAGGGCAGACCCATCCGAGTGCTGACCGTTTCTCAGTGGGGCTGACCAGTCTCCAGCCCTCGGGGGGCGAACCCGCCTGACACCTGCCTGCAGCGACGGTGCGTCTGTCCCGCAGCTGGGACTTGAGAGTCACGGACAGCTGCAGTGATGTCAGGAACCTCCGAAGGAAGGTCCCCGGGGCTCTCGTTCTGACTTGAAGTCACTAGAATTCGTTACTAACCTGGGAAGGAGAACGTCCAGCGGGGATATGACATCCGAATGTCTCTGGATTCTGAACACCGTCTCTGTGGACTTGTGGGTTCTTAGGGGGCCAGTTAATCCTGGGACCTCTAATGAGACAGTCACAGCGGATCTTGGCCTTTCCCCCGCGCCCCTGCCCGCGCCCCAGAGACCGGGACTCTGAAGACGGGGGGAGCTTGTCGCTTGCTGTCTCCCTTGACCCTCTGTGGGCTGCTGCCCTTCTCCTCGGGGAGTGGACACCTCGTGTCCCCGTTCCAGAGCCTCCGGTGTCATGAAACTGTTCATCAGGCTTCTGAGACTCCAAGTCTTTGAGAAAGACTGTTTCTGTGGAGTCTCTTCTTCAGACTTTCCTTCAGCCGAGTGAGACAGCAATTCAACGGCATTGCTGAGACACGAAGACTCTGGGCGGGTGTCCCCCAAGCTGACAGGGGACCTCCAGGTCTTCTCCAGGAAGCGGCTGTCCCCTTTGGGCAGCCGCCTCCTAGCCCAGCGGGGCGAGGGGAGGTCTTCACAGGAACCCAGAGCTGGCCTGCGGGTACAGGGCGTTGGAACTGAGGAGGCTGCCGGTGCTCCTAGTGGACAGGAGGGAGGTGGGAGGAAATCACTTCTGCAGGTGAGTCTGCAGCCGGGTTCAGCCAGCTTCTAGAAGATGCACAAACTGCAGGTACTGGCCCAGGGGCGCCCTGACTGCACACAGGGTCCAAAACTGAGGTCTAATTGTGGTGCTAAACCCCATTACTAAAGTGAGACCATTTAACCGTACACTTCCCCTTATGAAAGTAGGAAGAATGTACTGTGTCTTGGATGGAGAAGGTAGATATATTTTGGATTCTTCAGCCTTCCTCCCAGGGGTCATTAAGGGCTGCCATGTGTTCGGTTCACCCAGACCCTTTGGGGAAGTGTTGATCTCCAGCCCCAGCTTCCCGCTTGGCTAGACGGCTTTGGAGATGCTCAGTCATGATCCCCAGCTTATGAATCAAGACCCTGGATGGCATCACAGGTGCTTGTCTCAGTCCAGGCCCGCATGAGCTGCCTCTCCGTCATGCGCCCCCGCCCCGGGCTTTGTGGGAAAACCCGGTGATGGATTTAGGCATTATTCACGCTTGCTAATGAATAAGTCACCTTGTGTAGACACGGAGCTGCTCTGGGGAGGTAGCTTTGGGCTTCAGAAGAAAGTCAGGAGCCTTATCGAGTCCGAGTTCACAGGCAGAATCTCTGTGGCATTGGACCAACGGCCTACGGACCAGAAGGGGATGTCTGGGAACCGAGGTGGGAGGCCGGAGAGCCCAAAGGGCCCCGCCGGCCTGGATCAGAGGGCCTGGGCGGAGAAGAAAGCCCTCAGGTGCTCACCATCTTAGAAAAGCACACGTTATAAGGGAGACGCCTTGGCGGGAGCTCGCTTAGAGAAAGAAGTTTCGTTTCTGTTCCAGGTTTAGAGCTCCAAACTCCAAGTGAAAATGGAGGCGAGGCCAGACAATGGAACCCCAGCCGAGAAGCTAATGAGGGCCACATCGGCTTTGGGAGGTGAAAGAGGGCACTACCAGCGTACTCGCCGCTAGAGGCGGCACCAGTCACCTCTGCGGTCCCCACCCAGGCTTTAAGGACAAGGCTGAAGAGAGACTCATGCCGAGAAGGAAGAAAGGATGAACCCTTCCTAGAAAAGATCACCCCTAAACCACCAAGGACTCAAGGAGCCCCGCCTTTCCCCAGCTGCTAGAATGCTGACTAGGGTGGCCTGTTCCAGCAAATGAAAATACGGGACAACGGAAGACAAAAGAACCCAGTGGGGACCCTGCTCGTGCCATTTACCCGGAGCGATCATTTACCAAGTTTAAAAACGGAAGCTATGAAAGTCTTCAGAGGAATCATCAGGGTAAATCTTTGTGACCTTGACTTAGGCGGTATTCTTAAATACACTTCTCAAGCGTATCCGAACTTCTTAAAAACACTGTTAAAAGTATCAGCAACAATAATAACAAAAGCATTCAGGTGGACTTTTTCAAAAATAGAAATTTTTTTATTTCAAAGGGCACCAATTAGAAAGACTCCCCATGAATGGGAGGAAATATTTATGTGCAAGTCATGTGTGTGATAAGGGCTCTGTACACAGCATATGTAAAGAACTCTGACAACTCAGTCATGAAGTGACAAACAGCCCAATTAAAACTAAACAAAGGATTTGAATAGACATTTCCTTAGCGACACACAGTGGCCAGAGTGCCCAGGCGCCCGTTAGTCACTAGGGAAATGCACGTCAAACCAGCACATCATTCCTACCAGGAAGGTACCGTGGAACAAACACACAGACCAAAAAACACCAAGATTCTAGAAATCAACGGGTTGGAAGGACGTGAAGCTTTTGGAGGCTCCACATGGCTGGCGGGAACATAGAAAAGTGGAAAACTCTTGGGCCATTTCTCAGAATGTTGAATGTAAAGGTACCATAGGACCCAGCAATTCCACCCCTAGGAATCCACCCAAAAGAAAATAAAGCACGTGTCCACGTTGAGAACTTGTCCACGAAAGCTCACTGTACTGCTACGCATAATAGCGTGAAAATGGAAAAGCCAGACGGCCACCGGCGGTTGATGCTGTAAATAAAACACGTCTCAGAGTGGATCACTATTTGCAGTGAAAAAGAATGAAGTACTGACACGCAGGATAGTATGAACGAACCCTGAAAGAATGGTGTTAACCGAAATGTCAGCCCTAAGAGAGCATCTATTGTGATTCATTTGTGCAAACATCCACAAGAGGTGAGTCCACCGAGATCGGATGTGGTAACTGCCAGGGTCCAGGGCTGGGGCTTGTACGGCCGAGGGCCAGGGTCTGCTGATGGGCACTGAGTGCCTGTTGGGGTGCTGGAAATGACCGGTGATGGTCACTCTCTGTGACTGTACAAAACCATGGAATTGCAGGCTCTAAATGGGTGACTTGTAAGGCACACCCAGTTTTTTCCCAATGAAGCTGTGAAAATGACAGTTTGTCTAGTTAATCGCATTTCAGAGAAAGCGTGGCATATATTTTAGTATATGTATGTTTCTTGCAATATGTGGGCATCCCACTCAGTCAAGCTTCTCTCCTTCCCAGTTTGGTAGGGGGCTGGTCCTTTCTGAGCTCCTGCGGCAAGTCCCTTCCCCTCGGTGGCTTCCAACCTCTCAGGGGCAGGCAGGGACAGGTGGGAGATACAAGGGGACAGGGTCAACTTCCCTGGTTCAGGTAGGTCCCAGGGTGTTTGTTGGCCAGCTCGGGGGCAGCTGTGCTGGGTGGTCACCGCCTGGTGTCTGGAGAGAGCATGCATGTCCCCACTGGGGAGGGCAGGCGTCCTTTACAATCCCCCGCTGAGAAACTGCTTTGAAAATCTATCTCTAATGATCGCACAGCCAGGGGGGAGATCTGTTTTAGAAAGGAAGCTGGTCCCAAACTTGTAATGGACAAGGTGACCCCCAGCTGCTTCAAGGCTGTCACAGGGGAAGTGGGGAGGGACGTCCCTTTCTCTGAAACACGGAAGACTTTGATGGGCTGTTTCCAAACCCAGAGATTAGTGAAGGGTGACGCACACTTAGATGGAAAAGATGGTGTGCCTGCCTTCATAACACACAGCAAGGAATCACAGGCCCTGTTCCCAGGAGCCGCTTCGGTCACCATCAGAAATGGACGGGCCAACCGCCTTTCCATTCCCTTTTCAAAACCAAACCTAGGATGGGCCAAAGCAAGCAGCACCCACCACAAGCCCAAGCTCACGCTCTCCTGAGTCGGACGTCAAAAACTCAGCTTGAAGCGAAGAGGCTGTTCCGGGTAGTGTCAAGAAGAAACCAAATCTGCCTGCGACTCTGCCACTGTAACGCGGAGCCATGTTCCCTCCAGCCCCAATTGTGGGGCTGCATCCCTGGAAAAGTTCACAGGAGGCTCTGTTTCCTGCATTTTAAACTTGAGATTACCTGCGTGTTATTGCATTCAACTCGAAAGAAAGCTATGGTAGTTAAAATCATCTTTATGAAAATTAAAAGAGAGAAGCAAGGACCGGGCAGTGGGTGCTGCCGTCTGGCCTGGGAGCGAGACACGCGGCCTCCCTGCCGCCCGCCGCCCACGGTGGAGGGAATTCACGGGACAGTGAGAGCTTCTGGAAGCTTCTGCCCATGGCCCTGTAGCTCCTGGTTGAATTCTGATTCTGTGTGCTAACCCTTCTTCTTTTCTTTTGTGACAAAACTATCTCTATGTCAGAGAACTTCTTTAGACAGTTTCAAGGACAGTGACAGAAAGACAGCCTTGCTCTCTCACTGGAAGGGAGAAAGGCGTCCTTCAAATGACCATCAGGGGGATGCCCTGTCCTTAGGTCATTTCCCCCGTGTGGGCCTCCCCAGTTGTCCTGAAGTTGTCCCCCCAGGGACACCTGTTCTGTATCGTTCTGCCCTCAGCTAACTGGGCCTTGAGAGTGGAACGCCTCCCCGCCTCCTCGCCATGGTGCTCGTGACGCCACAAGCCAGCGGCTTTTCCCTGCTTTGTAATCATCATCATCATCATCATAATGATAATAAGTGTTTAAGATGAAAGTGCTTAGAGGAAAATTGTCCATAACCCTTATCTCCAACTCATTTTCCTACATGACCAGCGTTTTCACAGAATTGTCGTCAGAGGTAGGACCCGACATTGTTAGAAGTATTTTGTCACATTGTCACGTGGTCTCCCGTCACTCTTTTTAAGGGCTGAGTGACAGTCCAGCAAGAAAAGCCAAAGTAAGCCCTCGGGGTGATGCTCTGTGCTGAAAGCCTGTCACGCTGCAGCAAAGAAGCTTCATCTGTCCTGTTTTCTTCCTGTGTCTGCCGGGTGGAGGGCTCCCCCAAATGTGCCGATGCCACATAAAGGCTGACGTCGTCGCCTGGGCACCTGTGAGTGTACCTGACTTGGAAACGGTTGCAGAAATCGAGTGAAGGCGAGGTGATGAGGGTGGGTGCTGGCGATGTGATTGGTGTCCTTGGAAGAGGAAAACGTCACAGGACCCACAGGGCGAGGCGATGGCAACAGAGGCAGAGATCGGATATGTGCAGTGAAGTGACCAGGACACCTGTCTGCCGGCCACCCCTGGGAGCGGGAGGCGGAGGGACCATCCCCTGGCACCCTCACCTTGACCTCAGACTGCAGGAGAGCACCCGCCTCTTGTTTGAAGCTCCCCTCCCCGCTGGTGACAGTTTCTGGGCACCACGGGGACACTGCCGCCCGGTTCTGGTGGCCTCCTGAGTCACCGCATAAACCCCCGTCCATGGGTCCGTCGCTGACCCCGGCGGCCACGGGCACCCCGCACCTGTCCGTGCAGCTGCAGGGAGGCCGCCCCCGGGCTCACTGGGCAGGGCGGTGTCGGGGAAGAGGACGCCCATCAGAGGCCTGCCCTCAGGGTCCCCGGTGGCCGGTAACGCAGGCCAGGGGTGTGGCCGCGGGCGGGGACACAGGGGCGTGGGAGGAGGGCTGGCCGAGCTTTGCCCTCATCCTCCCCCGCACTATGCCCGCCCACTTGGGACAAGGACGGAGTCTGCTCACACAAAGGACAGGGGTGCAATGCTGACGAGCTGGAGGGTCACGGGGAGCCCCGGGATCTGCCTGCAGCTCAGCCCGTGGAACCCCGGGTTGGCATCCCGCTGCCCGGCATCCCCCTGCCCGTCTCCCAGAAAGTCTGCTCCAGCCCCGCGTGGTGGCCCCGGCACCACGCCCCCTCCTCACCCAGGCAGGTGAGTCGGGGAACCCGGCCGTGGTGGCAAAGCCTCCTGTCTGTCCCACGTTGTGACCCCGGGCCCGGCCTCCAGCAGCCCCTCCCCGCCCACCGCCTTCCTTCAGCCTGACTCCCCTGGCAGCTCTGGGGACACCCGTCCTCTCCACCAGGACTTAGAGACAACAGGTCTGTGCAAGGCTGTGGTGTGGTGGCCTGGCTCAGCAGACACCAGGATGCAGCTGATTCCTCTTCCCGCAGGCATGTGGGGCTGGCTGGACAGCCCTCAGGGTCCCAGCCAGACAGGGCTGCTGCAGGCCACTGCGTCCCCTGCTCCCCAGTGAAGCTGGACGCCCCGACTGTGTGGGGCCCAGCCTGTGCTCAGCGGGGACCCAGCTTCTGGGGGCTGGTTCAAGGGTGATTCAGGGGTCGGCTCTTTCCTCTGGGTGTCCCCGGTGGACACTGGCCCTTAGCCCTCGGCCCATCTTGTGGTGTTAGCCTGGGTGCCGTGTCGTGAGGGTGAGGGCCCAGGAGGAGGGGTATTTATGGGCAGTGTGGGCTTCCAGGCCTTAGCTGAAGGGCAAATGGGGAGCAGCTGCCACGGACAGGAAGAGGCACCTCCGGTGGCAGCGAGGATTTGCCCAGGCAGCTGCGGTGCCTTTGATGGCGGCGCTGTTCTCCCGTGACCCCTGGACAGGATGGACAGGATGGACAGGACAGCCGGCCGGCTTAGAGGTGGCCCGGGCCTGCATCCGTCTCCAGGAAGGCCGCCGTCCAAGGCATCCGACAGCCAGGCAAGACGTGGGGGTTCCCTTCCGAGGGGCGCCTGCTCCCAGACCCGGATTTGGCCTCATCTGCAGAACTCTGGGCATGTCCAGCCTCTCTAGAGGGATCCGGCTGGAGTCAACCGGGGGCCACGCTCATGAATTCACCACGAGCAGGAGGAAAGGGACGGAGAACTAGAATCTGGGGAGCACACTGTCTAAAGAACAGTGTCCAGGCAT
The DNA here is from genome assembly GCA_004363575.1 of Solenodon paradoxus. NCBI lineage: Eukaryota > Metazoa > Chordata > Mammalia > Eulipotyphla > Solenodontidae > Solenodon > Solenodon paradoxus. The sequence continues at coordinate 5,268 of RJWH01007450.1, read as the reverse complement.
GCCCTGGTGGAGTAGAGGTCGGGTCGGCTGCCTCCAGCTGAGCACAGTCCACACACCCCCAAGGACCCAGGTTCGCGTCCTGGGGTAGGGGAAAAACCCAGATGAACAAGGGATGCAATAAATAAATAAATCAATGCTTCCTCCTTGCTTTCCTGCCTACTCACCTTCATCTCTGCCTGCACCTTTCCTTAGAAAAAAATAAAATAAAATAAAGGTAATGTACAGACACTGAAAGACTCACTAGGGGATTGCTTGGTGGTGAATCGAAATTGGACTTTTGGTGGCAAACGTGCCGTCCAGACAGATGTCGAATTATAATGCGGCACACCTGAAACCTAGCTCATGTTACTTTCCTTATTCAAAGAAGCGTTTTACTTATTTGTCGACTTTCTTCGCTGTTTCGTCTGGTTGTTCCTCTGGACCCAGGATCGAGACCCAGGTCCTCCAGCCTTATGGGGACTATGCAGCAGATGCAGACCTGACACCTGAGCCCCCAGCACATAGCTTTACCGCCAGTGTTATTTCATTAAAAAGAAAAAGAGTTAATCAGGGAGAGAGTTAATCAGGGAGAATTGGATTAAAGCAGAACAGAGAAAAGTCTTTAGTGTTATACACACATGCATATACATGTTTTTCAATTAAAGCATCTTTAAAATAATATCACCTGCTGCTTCTGAATTGCAGAAGATTCAGCGTTTGTGCGGAAAGACAGAGGTGGAAGACAAGCATAGGGGGAATGAACGAGCATTTGAACCCCACCTGAGACGAAAACCCTGTGTGGTCCAGTCTTAATCGACAGACGCACACAGGCACTCACCCCTCCTCGCACGAGGAGACCAGTTTACAAATGCACAGACACCCTCTCATCCTCATGAAAATCCCCTCATCAGCATGTTGCCGTGTCTTTGAAAACATGCATTTGAGCGGTTACCTATACATCCAGGGGAAGGCCAAGCAATCGAACTCTTCTCTTAGAGATGATGCCTAAAATTTAATGAAAACTCATGAGAATGTCCAAGTTTGACTTATGAAGCAGACCGAGGAACGTGCCACTGTGTGCCTCAGTTTCCCTCATCTCCACTGCCCTGGCGCAGGTGGCGGGCGTGGCCTTTAATGAATAGTTCGGAAAACCTCTCCAGTCACGGGGGCAGGATTGCTACCTAAGTCAAAGGTTGCGTGTAATCGCCTGTAATTATTATAATTTGTTCATTACCAGCAATTAGCGCTTTGCAGGACAACAGAGGAGTTTATTTGGGAGCTGCCGATGGAGGTGCACAAAGCCCATGATTCTTCCTCGCCCAGGCAGACAAGGATCAGCCCGAAGCAGCCTGTCCCAAATGGGCCGAGGTAATAGCTGATTTTCTGGAAGCTTCTGAGGGCGGGGGAGGCTGCAAAGTGCCAGCTCTCAGCTCCTCTTTGCTGTCCTGATTCTAATCTCCTGAAATGCATAAATAACTCCCTGGGATTTCCATCTTAGGCCTTCAGAGGTCAAAGGGATATTATTGGTTTATTTGCAATGTGCGCATTTTCCTAATGGCCCATGAACTTTGTCACCTGACTGTGAGTCTTCAGAAGTTCTCAGTGGTGATTAAATGGGAGGAAGAGGCTGAGCAGAGTGCTTAGTGGCCGATGTATTGGGTGGACGTTGGCTGCAATTTGCCAAAATGTTTAACATGCATCTGTGCGGGGCCACAGCGGCACGTTTTCTGGGCCTTAGTCTGGACACCTGGTGTGTCTTCCTGAGCGTGAGCACTGTGGCTAGAAGACGGGGGAGAAGGTCTACCGACTAACCTGGAAAGTCAGCCCTGTCACCTTGCCCAGGGGACAGTGTCTGTGGCTGCAGGTCTGGTGGAAATTCTCAACGCCTCGGCCTGCTTTCTGGAGCGTTCAGTGTCTTTCAAATGGCTGGTTGGCAGTTTCGGAAGTAGGGAGACCTGTGGGAGCAGGTTCACACGCTGGGTTCCTCATGGTTTCCTCTGGGGCCTGACTTCAGTGGTTTGATCTTAGCAGTGCGTGTGCGTGTGTGTGTGTGTGCGCGCGTGCGTGCTCACCCCTTGAGAATTAGCGTCAGGGTCTGAACAAGAAACTGACATGGTTGTAAGGCCCCCAGGTCAACGAAACAGGGGTAGATGGGGAGGTACCACACCTCCTTCCCCGCCCGAGAAACCATAGTGGAGTCTTGTCCCACAGCCCCCGTCTAACCGACGCTGAGCAAACCCAAGTGCTTTTGCAGATTTGCTGCTGAGTGATTTAAGCATGACCCCACTCAGATCTGGAAATCCCGGGTTCTTTTTCATTATCGTGTCTAGGTTTTGCGATGACCAGCCTATCTGATTTCAGCCTACAAAATCTCCCAGGCTGACTGGCTGCAGGCCCCATGCCTGCTTTATCCGGGCTAAGGCCAAACTTACATCTTAAAAGGAGCTTCTCTTCTCGTGTTTGGGATCAGATGCCTCCAACGAGGGTGAATGAACTACTAAGATGAACCACTGGAGGAGCTCAGCAAGAACATTTTAGAAAGTTAATTTACGGTTTTCGATTTCAGCCGGCTGATTTCTAGAGGACGTTTATACCACACGCAATGTAGGGTGCATGAGCTGTTTGCTTACTGAGAGTTACTGAGACCCTACACCCAGGGTCACAGAGGACAGCCCCCTGGTCCCATCCAGCCTGCCGTCTGCTTTTGTGTGGCTCACAGCTAAGAACGGTTCTTACATTTTTTAATGTTTTGGTGAAAACGTGAAAGAAGAGCATTATTGGGGGCCCATGAAAATGATATAAAGTCTCGGCATTCACAACCACAAGTAAACTGTCGGAACGCACGCCGGCCCGTGGCTTACACGCTACCCGCGCTGTTTGACAGACTCCGGTGACAGCTGAGTCGCTGCCAACAGACCCGAATGGCCCTCCACGCTCAGGACAGTATCTTTCTGACCCTCACAGAAAAGTGTGTCACCTCCTGCCCGGAGACCCTGGCTCCATCTCCTGGGACAGTGTCTTGGCACGGACGTGCCTTCCGAAGCGTGGCGCACACGCCGTCTTGCAGCAGCGCTGTGCGTGGGACGGGTGCGCCCTGCAGGGACCTGCGGCTCAGGTGGCGGGCGGGGAGGCAGGCTAGGGGAAGGCTGGAAACGTCCTGAAGCTGGTCTCTGAAAAGGCCAGCGTCTGCAGAGTGGACTTGGTGGGGCGGGAAGAAGCTCAAGGGCAAGACGCCCTTGTCCCGTTCACCTTATCATTAAGGATTTTGAATGTGGATGCAGAGGCACCAGCAGTTAGTCAGGTGCTCGTGAGTCATCCCGCTGCGGCCTGTGCTTCCTTCCCCAGCTCCCTTCCGCAGGAGGCCACAGCCCGGCAGGGGTCACCTCTCCCCCGGCCATTCCTGGGAGGGCATGTCCATTGGATGAGACCATGTGACAGTTACTGCCCTGCAGGCACCTGAAAGAAAACAGACAACCCTACTCAGTTGTGACAGGAGCCTTCAGCACGGCCCAGGTGTCCTTCACAGGTGTCTGTCTCTGTGTTTTAACTGAGGGATGTCAGTGCAGGGCCCAGGGCTCCAGCAGGGAGGCTGCTCGCCAGACAGTGTCAGCACCCGGCTGCCTCGTGTGGGAGGTTTGGGGTCAGAACCCAGGTGACGCTGGCAGAGGTCACCAGCTCTGCTGGCTTCTGCCCCGGAAGGGATTTGCAGCAGAAAGAGCCACAGCGCACCGAGCGGCAAAGGCAGAGGTGGGGTGGGGAGCTGCAGAGGAACGCGACGACGGGCTCCAGCAAACCCACGCGCGCACGGTCCCTCGGTCGGCTCTGGACGCTCGCTCGTCCACGTTTCCACTCAGGGAGGTGTGAAGCACTTGGCCCGTTCTGGGACCAGTGGCACAGAGGCCGCCCCGCATGGAGCTGTTGTCTTTCTAGGGGCCGGGCCGGGGCGGCTGGGTGGACCCGAGTCTGTGACGGTGCTGGTGCAGTGGCGGTGGAGGGACCACCCAATGTCCCCCTGACACGTGTCAAACGAGCCTTCAGCTGCCTGCCTCCCGCCGCGCTCTCCGACCCTGACAGCTTCCCGGCAGCGGTGAACGGCTGCTTCTCAGGGATGGTGATGCGTGTGAGTGCGTGTGCAGCGGGCGTGCACGAGGGAGTGTGTGAGACTAGGTGAGGAGCTCTAAAAAAATAAAAAATGTTTAGAGAAAGACCATGATGCCCATTTCCTCCTTTCTGATCCTAGATCTTTCCTCTTAAAAAAAAAGGAAGGGATAAAATAAGCACCCCCGCCCCCAAAGTCCCACTTCCCTTCTGGCCGCCTCAGTTCTGCTGGCCAAGGCCAGCGGTTCATTTAAATTTTATTTGACCACTTCATTTGCGTTGTTTCTCCGTGTTTCAAGCAGAGGTGAGGTCATCGAAGTCTGCCTCTCCCTCTGGCCGGCCTCACGCAGACGGGTGGCCTGGCTGGTGCGCGGCGGTCACCCTGGATGGCCAGGTCGCACCCCAGTCTGGACCCAGCTCTTCCCGACCCCTCCTTCAATGGCCATCCCGGCGGTCCCTTTGTCATTGTTGTGAGCAGAGCTGCGTGGACATGGGGCGCATACGCGTCTGTGTACGGCCTCTTCGGTGCTGCGCGGCAGACGCCGGACACAGGATGACCGCGCTGCTGAACGACAATTCCGTTTTCAGTTTTGAGGCAGCTCCACCCTGCGTTCCAGCGTGGGTGCACCCCACTCAGCGCAGAGGCCCCCCTTCTCTGCACACACGCAGAAGGCCTCGCCCCAGAGCGCAGGCTGCACAGAAGGAAGAACGAGGAGCCGCCCTGCAGCAGGCCTGAGGGGCCGGGCTTCCGCTTGGTTCTCTTCGCCTGAGCAAATCCCCGGCGCCTCTGCCACCACCGTCCTCCTGCTGCTCCAACTCCAAACCCCGGGGTTCCCAAAGGCTCCCTCCTGGATGTGCCTCTGGCTGCAGCGCCTGTCCCCTTGGCACGCCCGTGACTGCCTGGGGCCCCAGCTCTTGCTGCCCGTCTGCACACCACACCCACGTGTGGGGCTCGCCTCCCCACAGGGCATCTGGCAAGGCCCCCAGACTCAGTGTGTCCAGGCCACATGTTCTGTCTTGCTCCCTCCTCTGCCTGCGTGCCTCCCAGGACGCGTGTCCCCATTCCCTGGGGTCCTCCATAACCCCGCGATGGTTAACTGTGCGAGTCCATCGGGCTGGGCCACAGCCTGTCTGCTTGAACGTTCTGGTGTGTCTGGAGGGTGTTTCTGGGCGAGATAAGCGACTGAACCG
>RJWH01007449.1:0-40190 GCA_004363575.1 Solenodon paradoxus | reverse complement strand
TAGGAGAACTGACTTATTTATGACCATACAGTGGAATGGAGATGAAGTTAGTTAGGACGAGGAGATGTCACATTACACTGCTTCTTACATTACCCTGGGCTGTCTGTGGGCCTTTACTTTTCTCATCCGCAAAAATAAAGATAATGCTTCATTTTGCCATGTACGATGAGCACATTTTTGCTCAAATATGTGAGAGAAAATAAGGATGCAAATGTTCGTGTGTGGTACTAATTCTGTATCTATATATATGTTTAAAATTCTTTTATTTGTGCTTATGCGTGATAGAAGAGTAACTCTATAAATCAAAGACGATATCCATATGCCAAAAAAAAAATACCCTGGAATAAGATCATTGATTTTGGCTGATTCAATGAAATGACACGAAGACACATATTGCTGTGCACAGAGTAAGTGACTCTGAGTTGATAAGACAGGTGATGCCAACTTTATAGGGTAAACAGTACGACATTGTCTTCCTACACTTTAGGCGAGAGCTACAAATCTGGTTGGTATTTTTACAAAAATACAAACACTGCCAGCTTGGAGCTACCAGTTATTAAATATGCCAGAGAGCATGACAATCATGCTGCCGAGAGACACGGGACCTCCTCCTGCAGAGCGTGTCCTCATTGGAGCCACAGCGAGAAAAGCTTCTTGTTCCTTGTACCTGCTCTTATGCTTTGTCATAACTTGTTACATACAATTCCTTGTACCATAATGCGCTAAAAATATTAGCTAAAATTCCTTTATAACACAAAAAAACAAGTACCTAATAATAAACAAATAAAATTTGCATAAAAGATGAAAATGAAAGGCTTTTTCCTGAAAGTTTGGTCCAAAAACATGGGAGTACATTATATGCAGCAAACTACGGTAAAGTCTAAAGATTTTTGAGGTTTATTAAAGCCCAAAAAATTTTAAAGTACAAAACTCCACAGAGATGCAAATGAATATTACACAGCACGGAATTAATGTAAGGCTATCTCTCAGCAACATAATGAAAGTTTGTCTTGTATTTAAATCAGCCGTCATTCGGGTGCTGTGTGTACCTCACTGCAAGTATCCACACAGAACATTTGCTTGGTTTATGTGCTCCATTAGATTGAACTTGGTCTCAATGACAAATAATTAGCTGTTGAGGGCATAGTCATACTTTTCTCTCTTTACCTAATGAGAATGCAGATGAAAAAATAGAAAAACAATGGGATAGTTGAACTCCTTGTATTAAATCAGCTACAATATGGCCTGAGGACTGACCAAACCCCAGGTGTCTATGGGTCGGTGGATTCCATTCCTGAGACCTGTCAGGGATTGGAGGGAGGGGGTCTCTTTTAAAAGGAAGTATGCACAGAAAGCCAGCTGAGATAGCTGCCCAGTAGGAGGAGTTACTTCTATAGAAGCCAGAAAAGAAGGAAGGGGTTTTCTGGCTTGGCTCGTCTAAGAAAGGAGATTATTTGGGGATCTAGTATTCCCATAATGATACTTCTGCTTTAATAATCTATAATCACAAGGAATGCATTTCAACTCCAGTACCCCAGAACACTGTATCTAGACCCATTCCTGTCCTATCCCTCCCAGATTTGGGGATTTCCAGAATGGGTCAATTCTATTCCACTAGGAGCCACGCATTGGGCTACTTGTTTATTTTATAAAAATGGAATTCTGTACCATTTATAAAATGGACCTTTTGTGTCTTCTTTATTTTGAAAGAATAATACACATTCCTAATTTATCATGCCTTTTTGCCAACATTTTTAAGTATATTTCTTTGCACGTTATTTTAAAATACAAAAATTTTTATTTAACAAAGCAATCCTTTATCATCTTATCTGAAGTGTGCTAATAAGTTAAAAATAAGCCATGATTTAACAAAGTAATTCTATATTTCACCTTATAATCTAGTTTAGAACACTATTTGGTAAATATATCCTCATTTCATGTTGAAATGCTTACTTTTTAAGGAGAGGTAGAAATATAAGAACTTAGTGGGATTTGAGAGCTCTAAAGGTATACTGCCTAATCCAGACCTAACTCAGGTAGAATTTACAATCAGAAGATAAATGTAACAGCACACAAGACCGTAAGAGATGGGAGGAACCAGACCTGATAAACTTCATCGAAAAGATTATAGCTGACTCCACCATATACGAGACACCTTTGGCTTTTAGGTTTGCTTTGGATTCAAAATCAATTACCATGACTAAAGATTGTATGCTTTTCATGACTACAATCTACTTCTTTTCAGTATAAAAATGGCTACATGGGTAAAGTAATAATATGTTCCAATTTTCCCAGGATAAACTCAGTTAATAACAATCTCTCAGAATATTTAAAAGGCATCTTCTTGCATTCTCTGAACTTTTCACATAATTTGTGCTTAATAAATAATAATATGTTTAGTTAACTGTTAAAAATCATTGCATGAAAAAGATCTGGATAATTCCACTGTTGGCTTTTCACTACTGTTGTTTTCAAACATCACCCACATTGACGCCCCCTCACGTTTTGTTTTTCTTCCCTCTACCTACTCAGCTTAGAATCTCTTTTCCATCACAATATCCTTGAGTCACTCTCCTTCTAGCACACTTGCCTAATAAGCCTTAGTTAAATGTAACAACTTGTTCCACATTTTTATCTAAACAGAAGAATATGTCTGGAGAAAAACATACAACCATAAATGTCAATTGGCCCTCAATAGCACCAAGCATTTCTGCTTTATTTCTCTTTAGTATTTCACAAGGCTTCAAAACGGTTATTTTACAATTCTTTCTCATGACACCTCCAATACCCTCACCTCCTCCACACCTCCACACCCAGTCTAATGATTGCCACAAATCATTAAGAAAATGGAAGCATTCTCTCTTGAACAGTCAGCCTTTTGAACCAATCCTCCACTGATAGCTCATGTCAAAGTCACCTATGATTCTACCTTGCCAAGTCCAATGGTCAATTGTCCATCTTCATCTTATTCAATTTATCAGCAGCACTATGCCTAACTGATCATACCCTGTATCTTAACTTAGTTTCCTCCAAAATCCTAACAGAGTGTGAGGCAATACCTTATATGAAATTAGCTTTTTTGGGGGAGGGTGATTCAGGAAACAGAAGGGAACTGAGAAGAATAAAACAGGAAACAAGAAACCATCAACTCAAGGATATACTATCAATCAAATAACTGCTGTAAAAAACTGTGGATTATTCCCACAGTGGACTCTTTTTGCAGCTGTGTAGAACATGCCTCAGTATTTTTAACCAGACTTAGAAGAGGAGAATGTTTATCCATAAAGATTTCACATGCCGTTGACCAAGGGCAGTCTTAGAGACGTTAACTCATTGACACTCGCAGATTTGTTCATGATTTAGAATTACTGAACAGGATCTTGCACGAGTACCATCTTGTGGTAGCAGAGAAGCCCCATGGCAGGAAGCAGTAGTATGATATACAGGAGAATGAGATAGCATGAAGTTACCCCTGCATATAGCTGCTGCAACAATGTCATGGAAAAGGTGGCCTAGGGCATGTGAAATGCAAAATGTAAAAGATGTTCAATACACCCTCCTTGAAGCACATTCTTTACTTGGCATCCACACAATGCTCTACTGTTTTTCTTCTTACCTCATTGATGTCTCCTTGTCCGAGTCCTTTAACAGTTCTTCCTCATCTCCCTGAACTCTAATATTAGAGTGCCTAGTGTTTCAATTCTTAGTTTTCTTCTCTGGACCTTCACTCTCTTGCTGAGCCTACCGAAGCTACTGGATTTAAACCCTAATTATACCTTTATTTATATATTTAAACTTCCACATTCATATCTGTAGCCCCAACTTCTCTCCTGAATTCCAGACTACGCACTTAAAATCTCTGTATTGTTTGATGATAATATAAAACAACTTATTTGAAAGAGAAATCTTGATTTCTGTGGTCCTGACAACTGCTCCTCCCTCGGTTTTTCAACACTTCAGTAAATGATGACTCCATTCTTCCAATGATTCAAGTTAGTCATTTGGAGGTATCCTTGACTCCCATCTTTTTCTCATATCAGTCAACAAATTCTGTTACCTCTACTGCAAAAATAAATTCCACCACTTAGCTTCTATTATCACTGCTACTAACTGGTCTAATCCACGGTTATCTCCTCCCTTGATTATTGCAGTATTCTGATTTTACTGATGGCCCCTCTCCCAAAGTCTAATCCCAGCAGAGAAACCAGGCCATTTCTTGTCATTATTTTGTAAAATCTGCCAATGATCTTTCAATTCCTCACAATAATGGTCATAATTTTTATCACGGCTATAAGGCCCTACATGCTCATCTCTTGATATCTACATGACCCAATCTCTCACTTAATGTAGGAATCCACTCAAATGTCATTTTCTGAAGGTGTTCCTTGACCACCATACATCAACATCATTCACCATTCTGTGCTCTTGTTTTGATTCATTTTCCTCCACCATAGAGCTTCTTCCTATCTGATTATGTTTGACTGTAGAATTAATAAATAAATGGTTATCATAGGAATTTAAATTGGAGTTTTCTTTATTATCAAAGTCAACAAATATTTCAACTATATGTAAGACATTGTTCTATGTACTACTCTACTCTGTTCCCTCCCAAACCTCTTTTCTTGTACCCTGGAACCTGTATTTATTTCACTTTTCCATTTCTGGAATTAAGCAAAACCCTGAAATCACATTGCTTCCCCTTCAGTGCTTTTTAATGGAGGCTGTTTAGTCTCCTCTTCATTCCCAATGCATCCTAGAATCTAGAGAACTGAAGATGTCTGCATTACTCTCGTAAAAAGTGTTGGTTGAATTTGGAAGTGATTTCTCTGTGCTAGAAGGTACAACCTGGAGAAATGTAGAGCACCAGAAGAATATTTCTTTTAAACTATGTCTATCAGAGAGAAAATAGACTACTGCTGGTAATATTTCCAATTTTAACAAAGGCCCATTTACTGGACTACTTTACTTCAAGAGTAGTACGATTAGGAAGAACTACAGTATAAGTAATAGATAACAATTACTGATTTCTACTATGGTCCATGTATAAAATTTAGGCCACATGACAACTTTATGATATAGATTTTTATCACTATTGAAAACAGATGTAGGAACTGAGGCTTTGAAAGTTACTTGCATATGGTAATAAAGTTAATTAAGTGGAAAAGTTAAGATCTTTTTCTCTTCTTTATTGAGTAGAATTGACAAATAAAATCGTATAATTTAAGGTGTACAACATGATGTTTTGATGTATGCATATATTGTGAAAGGATTGCTAACAATTAAGGTAATTAACGTATCTGTCACTTCACTTGAATATCTTTTTGTGCGTGTGGTGGGAGCACTTGAGATCAGTGTTTTCTCAGCGTTTTCAGTATAAATAGTGTTATTATATATAAACACCATTAGATTCCCAGAACTTATTGATTCAGCATAAATAAGATTTTGCACTCCTTGACTAACATGCCTCCATTTCTGTCACCCACCAGCCCTGGCAATCACCATTCTGCTTTCTGCTTCTGAGTTTGAATTTTTTAGATTCCACGTATAAATAAGTCAGACAGTATTTATCTTTCTGTATCTGGGTTATTTCACTTAGCATAAAGACCTCCAGGTTTATACATGTTGTTGATTGATTATGATAGGATTTCCTTCTTCTAAGGGGTAACTAGTATTTCATTATTGTAGTACATATATATGTATATATATATATATATATATATTTGTGGTAGTTTAGTCATTAATCGGTAGATGGACACTTACATTGTTTATGTATCTTGACTATTATGAATAGCTCAGAATATAGAAGTGCAATGAACACAGAAGTGCAAATATCTCTTTGAAATACTGATTTCATTTCCTTTGAATATGTACCCATTAGTGAGATTGTTGGATCATATGATGGTTCCATTTTTTTTGAGGAAGCTCCATACTGATTTTTATAATGGCCGTTGCTATTTACATTACCACTAAAACAATATGCAATGATTTCCATTTCTGCACATTTTCATTAACACTTGTTATCTTTCATAATTTTGACAATAGCCATTTTAACAGGCATGAGATAATACCTCACAGTAGTTCTAATTTCCTTTTCCAAATCATCAGTGATGGAAAATACCTTTCGGCATTTATATGTCTAATTTGTACAAATGTTTATTCAGATCGTCTGCCCATTTTTTAATTTTGATTATATATTATCATTTCAACCCCTTATTACATGTATGGTTTGCAAATATTATCTTCCATTTAATGGGTTGTCTCTTCACCATGTTAATATTTTCTTTGCTGTGCAGAAGTTTTTTGTTTGGATATAATCTCACTTGTCTATTTTTTCTTTTGTTGCCTGCTCTTTTGAAGCCATATCAAAAAGCATTGCATAGACTAATCTCAGGAAGGTTTTCCCCATGTTTTCTTCTAGTAGTTTCACAGTTTTGTGTTTCAGTCTTTAATAGATCTATTTGATTTTTTCAAATGCTGTAAGATAAAGATGTAATTTCATTCTTCTGCCTATGGATATCCAGGTTTTCCAACACCATTTATTGAAGAGACTGAAATTCCTTATGGTATTTTCTTGCACACTTGTCATAGATGAGTTGATGGCAGATGTGTAAATATATATCTGTACTTTCTATCCTGTTTCATTGTTATATGTGTCTTTTATACTATTATAATTATGATAATTTTGTAATGCATTTTGAAAGTATGACACCTTTATCTTTGTTTCAGCTCAAGATGCCTTTAAGTATTCAGTCTTTTGTGGTTCCTTATAAATTTTAGGATTATTTCTTCTATTTATGTGAAAAATGATACTGAAATTTTGTTAAGGATCGCACTGAATCTATGGATGACTTTAGGCAGTATGGACATTTTAACAATGTTAATTCCTCCAGTCTATGGATGCAGGATCTATTTCTATTTATTCATGTCTTCTTCTATTTCCTTTATCAGTGTTTTATAGATTTCAATGTACATCTCCTTTGCTAAATTTGTTCCAAAGTATTTTTATTCTTTTAGATATTATTGAACATGGGATTATCTTCTTAATTTCTTTTTCAGACCGTTGGTTGTGTGTAGAAATGTAACTATTTTTTGCATATATGTTTTGTGTCCTGCAACTTTGCTGAATTCATTCAATATTTAGGGATTTTTATACATAGAAAGTCCTTAGGACTGGACATCTTGATGGAGTCTTTAGGATTTTCTATATATAAGATCATATAGTCGTCAAACAAAGACTTTTTAATTTGGATTTTAAGTTGATTTTTAAACAGACAAAATTGAGAAAACAACTTATTAAATCTTTCTCATTTGGTTGCCTCTTAATTTTTTTCTTGTCTAATTCTTCTGGCTAGGACTTATACTGCTATGTTGAATTGCAACGTTGAGGGTGGACATCCTTGTTTTGCTCCTGATCTTAATAGAAAAACCTTTTTTTGACCATTGACTACGATACTAGCTATGAGCTTGTCATATATATATATATATATATATATATATACACTTTATTATGTTTGGATTTGTTCCTTCTATACCTGATTTATTGAGAGTTTGATCATGAAAGGGTGTTTAATTTTGTCAAATGCTTTTTCTGTATCTATCGAGATTATCACATAACTTGTGTTCTACTCTTCATATGGTGTATCACATTGATTAATTTGCATATGTTGAACTAGTCTTAGAAAACAGGAGTTAATTCCCCTTGATCAGTTTTATGATCTTTTTATTATACTGTTAAATTCTGCTCACTAGTACTTTGTAGAGATTTTTTGAATCTTTGCTCATTAAGGATATTTGCCAATAATTTTATTTTCTTGTATTGTGCTTTTATGACTCTTAGTATCAGAGTAATTTTGGCTTCATAAAATGAGTGATGAAGTGCTCCATCCTCTTTAATCTTTGGAAAGAGATCAAGAGGTCTTGGTGTCAACTCTTTAAATGTTTGGTAGAATGCACCAATGAAGCCATTGGATCTTGGAATTTTCCCGGTTGGGAAATCTTTTTACTGGTTCAAATGTTCAGATTTTCTGTTCCTTCATGATTCACTCTTGGTAGATGTTATGTTTCTAGGAATGCATCCATTTATTCTGGGTTATTCAATTTGTGGGCATATGATTAGTTCATTATGATCTTTTGTATTTCTGTTTTATCAATTGCAATGACTACTCTTTCACTGATAATTTTATTTATTCGACCCTTCTCTTTTTTTCCTTGGTATCGTAGTAAAGGCTTGTAAATTTGGTTTATCTATTTAAAAAACAACTCCTAGTTTTGTCGATCTTTTGCATTCCCTATTTGATCTATTTCTGCTTTTATCTTTATTTCCTTCCTTCTGCTGTGATGGTCTGAGTTTGTTCTTATATTTCTTTGAGATGTAAAGTCAAGTCACTTATTCTTTGTTAATGCATATGTTTGTTACTGTAAACTTCTCTCTTAGAGCTACTTTTGCTGCATCCAACATGTTTTGGTATTTTGTGTTTCTGTCTTTTTTGTCTCAAGATGTTTTTTGATTTCTCATTTAATTTCTTCTTTGGCCCATTGGCTCTTCAGGAGCGTGCTATTTTATTTCCACATATTTGTGAATTTTCCAGTTTTTCTCCCATTTTTGACTGATAGTTTTATATCATTGTAGTTAGAAAAGGTGCTGATATTATTTCAATTAGCTTTAATTTTTTTAAGTTTGTCTCATAGCCTGGAGAATGTTCCCTGTGTGCATGGGAAGAATGTGTGTTCTGTTGTTGTTGGATGGAATAGAATGTTCTCTCTCTCTCTCTTTCTCTACACACACACATACACACACACACACACACACACACACACACAGTTTTACTCAAGTGTGTTATGTTTAATTGATCTTCCGTCTGGGTAGTCTACTGTTGAAAGTGAAAGTGGACTAGTGTATCCCCCTACTATTATTTCATTGTTATGCATTTCTTCCTTCATTTTTGTTAATATTTGTCTTATATATTTTGTGCTCCAGTGTTGAATTTTTACTTATTTATAAATTCTATATTCTCTTAATAAACTGGCCCCTTTGTCATTAAAGATTATCTTCTTTGTATCTTTTTTTCCTTGAACTTCTTTCCTACTTTGTTTCCATTAAGCTACATTTTTCCTGACTTCTCTCCCTATTTATTTTTCCTGACTTCTCTCCCTATTTATGTGACTGCTTCCCAACATTTTTACTAAGTCCTTCTCTATGTGATCCTTCAATATTGGAGTACTCAGGAATATTCCTGAACACTTCATTATTCAATTCTTCATACTTTTACTAAGATAAGTTTCCCCTCTATGACTTCAACTAACATTGATATGCTGATGACTGCCACAGTTATATCTCCAGTACACATAATTTTACCAAGTTGAGGACTATATGCAACATATTCTATACTTGTATATGGCACAGATAAGTAAAGTTCAATATTCTCAAAATTGAACTAATTATCTTTTTGCCTCAAAACTGTTCCGTTCCTCTCCTGGGGTTCTCGAACTCAATAAATGCTAATAGTATTCATTCAATTACTCAAGTCATATGCTTAGAAATAAATTTTATCTTCATCTTCACCCCATATATATAATAAATTAGAAATGTCTATCGATTCTACTGTTAAAAAAAATCTCCAAATGATTAACTTTTCTACATCTCCACAACCATAATGTACTAACCACAAGGTTACTAACAATGCCTAACTGTACTGTTCCAATTACTTCCTATCTAGTTTCCTCATAAAACCTTTTGTCCCCACACTAATATTTTCTCCACATAGCAGAGTAAAATTTCAAATGTGAATTTCATTATGTCATTGATTTGATTTCCATTGCTCTTTGCACCTCCCTAATTACTAAATCAAAAATTTTAACATTGCCAGGGCCCTGCCTACTTCTGTCCTTTCTCATGTCCTTCCTTCTCCCTCTCGGTTTATTCCAAGTATATTGACCTTCTCTAATTTCTTTCAACTTACCAAATTTTCTCCTTCCATAGGCATTTGTCATATTGGTCTATCAAACTCCCTTCACATAGTTTTGTCCTGCTCATATTTTGATCTCTTAACTATAACCTTTGGTTTTAGTCCCTTGAAGTTTGCATTATGTCCTTTATCATACACTCCTGCAGCACTCAGTTCTGTCACACAACACTGGTTAAGTATTTAGCAACATGTTTGTTTCTTTTACCGCTGAAATATAAACTTAGAGGGTAGCTATTTTGTTGTTAATTGTTGTGTCTTCACTACCAGATACATGGTAAAACTGCTGGAAGAAAATAGAACATATCAGTGAACTAGAATCCATTTGATTGATAAATATAAATACGCTTCAGATTAATTTTCATTATACATTATTAATGTAAATATTCCCTTATACTAGGGCTTAAAGTTGAAAGGTACATGTATTTCAATGTTGTCTATGACTTAGATCTATACTTGATTCTTTTATAATCCTATAATAAAGCAGCTGAGCTGTTTATTAAAAAAATTAATTTGTATTATATACTACTTGAAAGTCATGCATTATTCATCCAATGTCAAAATGCCCAGAAGTATTTTTAATTCTTCCTTGTTTTCTACTGTGATTTTTCAAATCTTGCTGGGTCAGGTGGCATTGACTCATCTTGGAAAACACACTCATTTGACTTCACTTATTTTGACTTTCAAATAGGCGTTCCTAGTGTTATATTACAAAAAAGAAAGAAAAAAATTTCTTCTCTCCTCTCTGGAATACAAAGCTAACACTCATCTATATGTTGTCTATAAAAGACTAATTTTATTATAAAGACATAGATGCATTAAAAGGAAATATGTGGTAAGTGGCATATAATATAAAAAATAATCCAATGAAAGACTAGCTATATTAATGTCACACAAAATAGATTTCAAAGCAAGAAATACCACGAATAAAGATAGACATTCCATAACGATAAATAGCTCAATTATTTAAGAAGACATAATAATTCTAAATGCGCATACAGCTAACAACAGGTGTTAAACATATAGGAAGCAAAAAATGACAAAACGAACAACAAATAGCAAAACATGACTATAGCTGAATATGTCAATACACTTTTATCAGTAATTGATAGAACAAGTAGGCAATACAGAAGCAAGGATACAAAAGACTTGAAGAATCTTTTAAGAGAAGAAGGGAGAGGAGAAAGAAACATTTTTGGAAGGAAGGAAGAGGATAAAGAGGAAGCATATGTATTTGTTTAATTTTTGGTTGTTCCTGCTGGCCCCAGGGTTGTGAATCTGGATGCCAGTAAATTAGTACTTAAGCCAAGACTTGAAGAACTTGATCAACCGAAATGAATTAATTGGCATTTATAGAAAACGCTACCCAACAACAGCATTATACACATTCTTCTCAACTGTATGTGGAGCATTCACCAAAATTGCTATATTTGGAACCACAGAACAAGCCTCAATAAATTTGAAGAGTGAAATATAATACAATGCATGTTGTCTGACTATCATGGAATTAAATTAGTTATCTATAAGGTATCTCAAAATCCCTTAATATTTGAAATTTAAGATGCATTGTACATATCTTATGGGTCAAATAAGCAATAATAAATCAAATTGGGAAATATTTTAACAAAATAAAATTGAAAATATGGTATACCAAAAATATGAGTTGTAGCTAAAGCAATACTTATGGGAAATTTGTGGTATTAAGTTCTTATTACATTGTAAAATAAGAAAGTATTCAAATCAACAATCTGAACTTCTGCCTTAACTAGAAATACAAGTGTGGAAGGAAGGAAATAATAAAAGGAGTCAATTAAATTGAAGTCAGAGATAAAATAGAGAAAAAATAATGAAGCCAAGAGCTGGTTATGTGAAAAGATTTGTAAGTCTTAACTAATATGATCATGAGAAAAAAGGAGAAAAAACACATTACGAATATCAGGAATGAAAGAGGAAACATCACTACAGGTCCTACATATATTAAAACGATCATAAAGAGATATTGTGAACAATGATATGCCAAGAGATTTCACAATGTAGATTAAATTGATAAATTCCTTGGAAAACTCAATTTTTGAAATTGAATTAGAAATGGATAAATCAGAATAAGTTTAGATTTTGTAAATATATTGAATTAATGATTGCAAATACTACAGATACAGATAGCTTCATGATAAATTGTGTAAAGCATTTAAGGATGAAAGAACATCAATCCTATACAATATCTTAGAAATTAGAAGAGAGAACATGTTTTCAAGCAGTTTCTAGACCTGTCTTCATATTGAAACTAGACTAAACTATTACAAGATGAGAAAGCTACTGAGCAATATTCTTTATGAACAAAGATACAAAAGTATTCAACAAAATATTAGCAAATGGTATCCAGAAATATAAAGGTTAAAACGTCATGACCAAATAAGGTTTATTCTGGGAATGCGAGGTTGTGCTGACCTTTCAAAATAAATTGCTCTAATTTGCCAATTCACTTGAATAAAGGATAAAAACATTCAAACATCTCAATAGATGCAGAAAAAGCATTTGAAAAAAGTCAAAACCAATTCACGATTTAAAAAAAATGCTATTAGCAGAAAGAAATTGAAGGGAACTTTCTCAACCTGGTAAAAGGCATTTACCAAGAACACCCTACTGTTTTATACTTAAGGTTGAGAATAAGGCAAAAACACCTATTTTGCCATTTATTATCAACATTGTACTGGGGTTCTGCCCTTTGCAACAAGTCAGTGTAATGAATAAAAGAAAAAGATTGGAAAGGCAAAACCAAAACTGACTTTTTTCACAAGTGACATTATTATGTCCATAGAAAATCCCAATCAAATTCCAAAGAAACTGCAAAATAAACAATGGACCAAGGTCTCAACATAAAAGATCAGTATGCAAGTCAACTGAAGTTCTGAGAAGTAGCAAATAATTGAATATTGACAAAAAAATACATTTGAATACCATCCAAATCCATAAACTCCTTAAAATTGCTTTTCACAAAATATGAGGACTTGTGCATTTCATAAGTCAACTCTTGCTGATAGAAATTAATGAAAATTTAAAGAAATGGACAGATTAACCATATTCACAGATGAGAAGACTTACTTGTGTCAGTGTTAATTCTCCTTTTCTTAATTTACAGATTCAACTCAATCTGATCAATATTCCAAAGGTTTTCAAAAGGTATTAACAAGTTTATACCAAATTTTGTATAGGAATGCTAAGAATCTAGATGTCAAAAAGAATTTTCTAAAATAACTAAATGGGAGTACTCACTAACTGATTTCAAGAATTACTATGAGCATGCCCTGGTGGCCTAGCAGATAAGTTTGCCAGGGCACAGGTTACATACATTAGAAAGACCTGGGTTCATGACCTAAGGCTAAGGGCAGCAACAAAGATGAATAACTAAGTAAAAGAATCACTATGAAGTTGTGAAAATCAAGATAATTTGGTGTTGGCAAAAAGATAATCATATAGGTCAATGGAACAAAATAGAGCATCCAGAAATAGATCCACACAGTTATGATAAATTGATTTTTGACAATTGTGCCAAGGTCAGCATAAGTGGAGAAAAGGTAATCTTTATAAGCAGGTGGTGCTGAAACAACCGGAAATTCATATGCAAAAAAAGAAAGAAACACATTATGTCAGACCACACAAAAATTCACTTGAAATGAACAACAGGAAAAAGTGTAGGAGGAAATCTTGGCAATCTCGAGGCAATGAATATCCTTAACACACGATTGCAAAGTATGATTAATAAAAAAGAACACTGATAAAAAGAAATGTAAGGTTTGTGAAAGAATGTTAGCAAAGAACCCTGAAAACAACAACTAGTGTATCTAATAAAATGTAAATGACTGGCAGAAAAAGTAGGCCAAAGTAAGCCAAAAGTTTGAAAAGGCATTTGGTAAAAGGAGATACACTAGTGGCTGATAATGTCACCCAGGACCTCACTCAGCCCATGACTTAGCTCTTCTAATAAGCGCTGCTCTACCCTGGTCCATGAACCAGCCACACCTGCTATATGAACTAAGGCAAAAGACCCACATTTGCACCTCAATGGCTTAGGGTCAGAAGAAGGAAAAACAAAAACAAAAACAAAACAGTAAATAAAAACTGCACTGTCTAGGTCCACTCTAGGTAGTGTACCTAGGCTCAGGCTGCTAAGGTGGCTAAGGTGCAGGCCATATAAAACCTAAGGACCTGGGTTTAAGACCCTAAAGCAGGAAACCATCAAAAGGAGGTGTTACGTGCAAAGATGCCATGTGAATAAAGCACTATGTGCAGAAGTGCCGAGTGCAAAAATAACTAGTCAAAATATGAAAAGATGTTCTTCCTGACTTGTTGTTAGGGAAATGAAAACCAAAACAACAGTGAGATGCCACCATTCACCTGTGAGATTGCCTATAATTCAAAATCTGAAAACAACAAATATTGGGGAGTATGTAGAGAATAGAGAACACTTTTACACTGTTGGCGGGAGTGCAAATTAGTGCAACACTTACAGAATACAGTATGGAAATACCTTAAAAAGTTGAATATGGGAATCCCATATGATTCCACCATTCCACTTCTGGGTATTTACCCAAAAGATATAAATACGGTCATGGCAACATTATTTACAATATCAAGAACTTAAACTGCCTAAGTGCCCAACATCACAAGAATCACTAAAGAAGATGTGGTGCATATACACAATGGAATACTACACAGCCCTTAGAAGAGATGAAATCCTATCATTTGTGACAACATGAATGGACCTCAAGGGGATTATGCTCTGTGAGGTAAGTCGGAAGGAGGAAGGCAAATACCAGATGATCTCACTCATGTGTGGAATATAAAGACACAAACTAGTGAACAAGGTAGAGGGAGAGTACAATTCGGGTGCTGTGCACAATGGTGAAGAACTGTAGGTAGTCTGGGTATTATGTGTTGTCATTTTTTAAGGAATCTCAAATCTCATCCTCCTTGCTGCCTTGCTCTATAAAAGACCTTTGAGTACCCTTGCTTGGGAGACTGTGCTCTTGAACCCTAATTCTCCCTTCTCCATTCCTTGATTGCTTGACTGAACCCAGTCTCATAAATTTAGCTATTGCAGCACCAATCAGAAAGACCCCCAAATTGAGGTGGGGGTGGTAACACAAAGTACATAAAATTCTTCTCTACAAAATTAGTCATCAGAAAAATACAAATGAGATCACAATGTGATACTACTATACACTCACTATGATGACCAACTTTAAAGGATGTTGCAGTACCTTGTACTGGTAATGATGTCGGGACACCAAATCTCCATATCTTACTAGTGAGAACATTACATTTCATAGTACAACCACTATGGAGAATAGTACAGCAGTCTCTTATCAAGCTAAACATGTTTTATATACAGACTTGTGTCTCCACTCCTAGGTACATGTCTAATAAATGCAAACATGTTTCTCTAAGAAGATATGTACCAATTCATTTCAGCTATATCCATAGCACCCTTAACCTGGGAACAACCTAATTTTCCATTAACAGCTGAATAAATAAATTCTGGTAGATAGACACAATGGAACAATACTTAGTATTAAAGAATAAGCTACTGATACATAAAGTAACATGGCTGAATCTCAAAAAGTTTGTTAAGTGAAAGAAGTCAGACACAAAATGATATATTCTGAATGATTCTTTTGTTACGGAATTCAAAAGCAAACTACAGTGACCAAAAACAGATGGGCCATAGTGTTGGAAAGAGAAGCTTGAGAATACTTTTATGGGTAATGGAAATTTTCAATAGCTTGATACCGATGCTAGTTGCATGATTATTTATATGTATATATACATGTACATATACATATTTTCCAAACTCATCAGACTAAAATGGGCATATTGATTGTATATAAATGACATCTCAGTGATTAAAAATTGCTAAGTAAAAACAAAGCAAAATAATCTACATAAAAATGAATTCAATATCTTGGATAAAGAGAAAGAGTACAACATCTGGGATAAATAGGAGGATAGATACAATTAAAGAATGGACTAATACATTATGAAACTAGAAGGAAGGACCTTTTCAATCCAAAAAGAAAAAGTAAAAGAAAACCTTGGCTATATATGTGATGGGATTAACCTAGGCTATGTAATTTTGTAGGTTTAATTTTTCAGGATTGTCTGCTAGATTGTGGGACAGAAGAATAAATGGTATAATAAAATTATCGCTGAGTATAACCAGAAGTACTGATTGAAAGTACATTAAGGAAAAAAACTGAACTGCAAGTTTCTATCATATGTGTTTCCAAAATTAGCTGCCCTGTGGTTATCTTTTGTAAAATAGTAGCCAGAGGACAAATATGAATTAGAACAGCTCCACAGGGAAACATAGGGGCCCTAATACATGTTTATTTTTAATTAGGCACGACAAGGGTCAATTGCATGAGGTCATTAGAAGAACAACTGCTCCTTATTATCTCTCGGATATGTGCAAAAGTGGTCCAGAAAGATGATAAGAAGAAATCAAATAAATGCTAGAATTTTTAGCTGAAAAACCAACGATTATAGATTGTCAAGATCACTGTCTACAAACATTCAAAAAGCTGCCATGTAAAAGATGAAAGAGAATTGATTAGTGTAGGTCTAGTGGGAAATGGAACCAATTCTTGAAGTTGCAGAGTTTTTATTTAGGATTAACCTAAGGTACTGTTCTAGCTGCATAATTGAACAGCCTGCTTCATGAAGTGAGTCCTCTGCTAAAAACATTTAAGGAGATATAGAATGATTTTTATTTGGGATGCTGGTGAAAATATAGCATTAAAGGATTATTAATTGAGATAAACTTTAAGATCTAATTTAAGATTATTTTAATGACAAAAGCTTTCATTTTATTGGATTCAGATTTGAATATTATTGGAATTGATATTCCCTTGATGATTTGTGCCATCTGCTTTTTTTCTTTCTTTCTTTTCAAGTTTTTGACAAAACCATTAAACAGTACCACACAGTGGCTTTCCAAGAGGACAGCAATCTCTGAACGAAAATACTTTGGACACAATTGCATGTGATAGTTATGCAAAATGTTTAATGAGTGAATCTGCTATCAATAGACTAACAATACCATTCAGTCCACATTTCATCATCTTATTCACAAGAACTGTATCCAGACACCGTTAATATACCAAACCAAAAGCCTATTAAGAAATGGAAATAATACCAAGAGTAATCAAAATGACTGAGCCATTGATCTTTTACTATGTGATAGACACATTTTAAGCATCCTGCATATATAATTTTACAACAAATTTTGCAAGTAGTATGTAAATATGTTTTCATTATAACATTTAAGCATTACTTATAAAGTTAAAGTCTCTTTACTAGCCTCCAAACCCAGCATCCTACCCAAAAAGAGTCAATGATACTTGTTTATTGTGTAGTATTTCAAACATTTTAAAAAAGTATGCATATATACATGCATATGATTATGCACAAGCACACAGTCTTTAAAATGTATCAACATACAAAAGAAGTATTTTTCTGCAACTTTTTGATTCAGCAATATACCTTGGAGATGCTTTTTATAGTACTCAACCATATCCCTCTGAATTCTGTATTTTCTGTATTTCCTGTATTAATCTTAGATGTTGACCATATTAAGATTTAAATTTCAGCAATGATAAGCTATAAGTGGTGCTGTTTGTGCTTCTTATTGCCTCACATCAGGAGACACATATTATTCAGTTGTCTCTTTGTTTGGGGGAATATCAACGCTGATTAGATCAGTTATATGTTGTCAGCCTGATCTATACATTCTAAACTTACCCATACACTTTTCACCTAATAATTTTTGCAGTTTTTTAGGCTCTTTTCCTAGAACTGTCATTTCATTACAAATTTTGAAATGGTGATATCTATCATTCTTTCTGCATTTATAAACTGGAATTCTTATATACAGAAGCAGTTTTCCAAATCAACTGTTTGGTTACCCTGAAGTGTTTTCTTTTCTTTTTTAAATTAATTTTAGCAGGCAAACAGGCAGGCAGGCAGGTAGGCAGGCAGGAAGAGAGAGGAGGAGGAAGGACTTTATTTTTATTTAGCAGTACATCTTGGTTGTTCTCCTGACTGGGGAAATAAATCCCAATCCTTAGAATATATGTGGTCTGCACTTTGGCTGGAAGTAGTTGACCTAACAACTGCTCCACCAGGATGTGCCTATCCTGAATATTTCTCATCAAGAAAGGGAGAGAAAGATATTTAGTTCTTTCTTCCATTTATTTATCAGTTGTAGTAGATAGTTGTCTGAAATATTACCACGTATAACTCCAAAATCTCAGTGACTTACATCAGCAAGTATTTCTTCTTCACAGGTCTGCTACTCATTTATGATTCTGCTGAATTCTGACTAGACTTGATCCAGACTAAGGGTTAGATTCAGGTACACTCCACATATCTAAATGAGACCACATCACAGGTTACCTAGGGCAGGTTGTTTTCATGGAAGATGGCAAAAGTATAAAAACAAGTCAACACGCAAGTGTCTTTAAAGCTTCTAATTGTTATGTCAATTAATATTCCATAATAGTCAAAGTTACAAAGCCAAGTCAAGGAGGAATAGACTACTTCTTTATGGGAGAGTAGAAGGCAATATTACTGAAGAGAATGTGAGAAATAAGATATTGTTGAAGTCATCTTTGAAAAACGTAAATAGGTCACAAATATCATGACAGAGACACACAGAAATGCCTCATAGATTTCAGTTTGTCATTGCTTTTCTCTGCTCAGCATATAGTGGTTATTTCTAATTGCCGATCTTGCTAACTAACAGAAACCCCACATTCTTGGTCAGATATTAGGCCACTGAATGGAAGAAGACATTCTCATTACATACACCAGAAAAAAGCATTTAATCTCTAAAATATATAAGGAGCTCATACACCTCAACAACACGAAGGCAAACAACCCATACAAAAATGAGTAGAAGAACTGAATAGGCACCTATCTTGAGAGGATACACAGATGGTGTATGGACACATGAAAAATTTTCTACATCCTTCTCCATCAAAGAAATGCAAATAGAAACCACAATGATGATATCATTCTGAATGTATATATATAAATGGAATTCTATGCAACTGCTGATAAAGATGAAATCATGCCCTGCCCAGCAACCTGGGTACAAGTGCAGGTGATCATACTGAGTGAAATAAATGAGAAAAGAGAAAGAAACAGAGTGGTTTCACTCATATGTGGAATACAAAGAAACAAAACAGACAAATCTCAACAATATCACACAATACAAGACTTTTGCTACAGGGAGTGGGGAATGAAGGAGGAAATGAGGGCAGTAAACTCTGGTAGTGGGTGTGGTGTGAAATACACACAGATCGAGTTGTGATTTCCATATCTTAAAATCAATATAGCAATGTAAACAAAAGAAATAATAAAATTGTTTTCAAAAAATAATATTTAGGGTGTTCCCTGGTAGCCTAGCAGTTTAGTTTACCTGGGAGCAGGCCCACATACATCCCAATGTCTCGTGTTCAAGACCCAGGGCTGGGATGGGGATATAACCAATGTCAACAGCTAAATAAAAATAAATAAGACACTTCTTCTTCTCTCTTCCTGCCTCCTTGCCTGCTCGCCTTCATTCCTTCCTGTACCTTTCCTTAAAAAAATACATAATTGAAATTAAATAAATAAAATTTCACTTTCTAATTGTTGACTGTTTAGTACGCAGAAATGTAATTTTTTTGTGTGTTTACATTATGTCTTGTGACTTTACTAGTTCAAATATTTTCATGCAAATTCCTTAAGATATTTTATATATATAAATTATGTCATTTATGAATAAAGAGTTCTGCTTCTATCTTTATAAACAATATAGTTATTTTTTTTTCTTTCTTTATATGCTGGCTGTAATTTCAGCACTATGTTGAATAGAAATTGCAAGAGTTGGCAACTCTGCCTTGTTAATCATCTTCGGGGCAAGTATCGTTTCACCTCTAGGTATGGAGTATGTTGCAGAATTTTTGTGGCTATCTTTTATGAGACTTAGCTGCAGGGACTGAATTTTTTCTCTTTTGGCAACCTGAGTCAGAGTTGGTACTGTCTATTCCCTGTGTATCACCTACTTAAAGCTAATGCAATAGCTTATAATTGTTTCATAAGTGATGGCAGAAAACATGAGACTCATGAATAGGTATTTGCACAATCAGTTGTTTGTGTTCCAGGAGAGAAAAACTGGTATTCACCAGTTCTTGTCCAAGGGAGCGACATTACCTCATACCTCGATGCCCCATTGTAGATCAGTTCTCCCAACTCAATAAACAAGTTAACTTAAAAATAAACAAATCACTCGAGTATCTATTATGTATCTATATCAGAATTTGCAATGAAGTTTAAAAAGCCTTTACACACATATACACACACACCAGACCAAGATGGTTTCACTGGTAAATCTTTCAAACATTTAAAGAGGAAATAAGTTTTGCATTAAAACTAATAAGTTTAAAAATAAGTTTTGTATTGAAGAAGGCATACTTGCCAGGTTATTCTATGTCAGTGATACTCTGATACCAAAACCAGACAAAGATATTACAAGAAATAACACTAAACACCAGATTAATATCCCTTGTGAACATAGATGTAACAATCAACAAGTTTAAAGAAATTGAATTCAGTTATAAATAAATATAATTTACAAAAATACATGCAACTAAAAAATTAATAAGATCAAAGGATATAAGGTTAACACAAAAGTCAGTAATATTTGTATATGCTATTAATGTACAATTGGAAATCAAAAAATAAATAATATCATATACAGTAACACCAAGAAAATGAAATACTCAGGAGTAATCCAACAAAGCATGATAGGATCTGTTTTCTGAAAATTACAAATGCTCATGAAAAAAATCAAAGATTTAAATCGATAGAGAGACATGGAGTTTATGGATTCGAAGTGTCATCGAAGTAAAAGGTATCAATTCTACTCAAGTATATTTTTAAATTCAATGCAATTCCTATGAAAATCCCAGCAAGATTTTTTTATGTAGATATAGTAAGCTGATTCTAAAATGCATAAGGAAAGCAAATTAACCAAAATAGTTCAATTTCGAAAGGAATAATAAAGTTGGAGCAACCACTTTAATTTATTTTAAGAGCTATGAGAAAGTCACAGCAATCAAAAGAGCATGGAAATGGCAAAAGCATAGACATATAGTTCAGTGGAGAAAAATAAAGAGCCCAGAAAAGTGACCACACAAATATGAACAATTGATTTTTGACCAACGTGCTAAAGCAATTCAATGCAGTAAATTTTTGACCATAACCCTGTACCTTATACAAAAATTAATTCAAAAAAGTATCATAGGTGCAAAGGTAAAATGTAGCTTTAATGGAGAGAACCAGATTCCCCTATAATTTTTAAAATTTTAAATATAACAAGTGGATAGTTGTATATGTACATATTTATTCATGAATGAGTTAAATACTTCTGAAAGTTTACAACTGAAACCATTAACAGTTTACTAATTGTTAAGGAGAGCAGCGATGGAAGATTTTACTTTACATTTTTCCCTTTTGGTATATTGCCTTAAAATACATAGTCCTTTTCCAGCAGGAGAGCAAGCCCTGCCAGGTGAGGAGGACTTGGTGGGGGAGTAGGCCCTGAGGGAGCAGGCCAGAGTCTTCAGACCCTGACCTTCTTCCTGTGTTCACCTCAGAGACCATGAGGAACATCAAGTGCACATGAGTTTCTCCAGAACCACTGTTTCAACACTCAGAAGAAAGTAAACCTACTTATATAACAACCCCCCTTTACAAGATCATATGTGCCAATAAACTGCTCATTAGAATCACTGCTACTATCAACAAAATCTGTGAGCCTGATTACACTGGCCCTAAGAGAGAAGACAACTGCCTGTGAACCCTCAGTAGAAGTCAATCAGCAGGAACCTTGATTGTTGACGTCCTAGCCTCCAAAACTTTGAGAAGTAAATTTCTGTTGTCTTTAAATCAGCCAGTCTATGGTATTCTATTATTGCAGCCCAAGTAGACCAAAACAAAGTTAGTCTCGTTAGTCTCTCTCTCCCTCTCTCTCTCTCTCTCTCTCTCTCTCTCTCTCTCTCTCTCTCTCTCTCTCTGTACATATATATATGTGTGTGTGTGTGTGTGTATGTATACATGCACATATGTGTGCACACATATACATATATGCATATGTACATATATGCATGCAAAAACTCTGCCTTAAAAATACATATTCCTTTGCTTTCTTTTAAAAAATTTGGACAATACTAAATGCTGAGAAGAATGTGAGCAAATGGGATTCTCATGCTTTATTAGAAGTAATGAAAAATGGTACAGCCACTATTGAAAATAAATTGACAGTTTCTGCAAAGTTAAAGACTCACTGACTCAGCAATCAAACTCTTGCGTTTCTATCTCCAAAGAAATGAAAACATTTATTTCAGCACTAACCTTTATATCCATTTTATTCATAATTGCTCAAAACTGAAATTATTCAAATATCCTTCAATGGGTAAATACACAAACAAAATGCAGTACCCTAGGCTGTATGTGGACTACACCAGAGCCACAGAATCAACATCTGAGCCACACCAAGGCATTGTCTATTACTACTTCAGCCCATTTTAAAATCAGGTTATTTGTTGTTTTGCTGTCGAGTTGTGAGATTTCCTTATATATTTTTAAAATTAATTATATCTATGGCTTGCAAATATTTTCTCTTATTTCATCGGCTGCCTTTTTACTTTGTCAATTAACAAGGTTGTTGTGGTGAAGGACACTAGAACTCTGGTAGTGAGTGTGGGTCATAATACTCATAGACTGAGAAGAAAGACTGTGATTACCAGAGAAGGGGGAGGACAGCTATCATCTTGTATCCTTTTCTCCTTCCCTCCCGACTCTTTGACAGCTACTATCTTGTGCCCTGTGAGATTTCACTAGGGTTTATTATTTTGTTGTTGTTTCATTATATTCCATGTATGAGTGAATAAAAAGGTAGTACATTTATATGACAGAATACTACTCTGAATAAAAAGAAATGCTGGTATACACAATAACTTGGAAGACTCTCAAAGACATGATGCTAAGAAAAAGGTTCCAAGATGGCAAACTGCTAAGATCTCAAGCTCGTCTCCTCCACACAGACACAAAAAATTTACCTATTTAAGAACTGCAACCTTTAAAAAAGAATGGGAGCCATCATTTCCACAAAGAGAAGGGACACAAGTCATTATAAGGGGTAGAAAACCTATACCACATAGACAAATTCTTACACTCATACAGTCCTCCAAAACTGAATCAGGAAGAAATAAAAAACCTAAGCAGACCTAAAACATGCAAAGGAAATTGGAGAATTAAGCTAAAGTTTTCCAAAAAATAAAAGCTCGGGACCAATGAGTTGTCCCGGACCTTCAGAGAATTAATACCTACTCTTCCCAAACTCTTCCCCCGAAAATTGAAGAACAGGAAATACTTTTTTGAATTAAACATTACTCTGATACCAAAGTCAGAAAAAGATGTCACAAAGAGAAAAGAAAATTGCAGACCAATATTTTTGATGAATAAGATGCAAAAGCATTCAACAAAATATTAGCAAATTGAATTCAACAATACATGAAAAGAATCATCCATTATGGCTAAACGAGATTCACTCCAGGATGCAAGTATGGTTCAATATATACAAATCTATTAATGTGATACACTGCAACAACAAAAAGGAAAAACAATAGTATGATCATAACAATAGATGCACAGAACAGCTCTCAAAACAGGGATAGACAGAACATACCTCAATGTAATAAAGGCTACGTATAATAAACCCACAACTAACATCATACTCAATGGCGAATAACTGAAATCATTTCCTCAGAGATCAGGGAGAAGGCAAAGGTGTCCACTCTCACTATTGTCATTTAACATAGTATTGAAAGTCCTAGCCAGATCAATTAGTCAAGAAGAAGAAACGTGGAATCCAAATTGGAAAAGAAGTATAAATATCACTATTTGCATCTGACATGATAATATCCATGAAAAAACCATAAAGACTCCACCAAAAACCTATTAAATTTTATAAATGAGTACAGTAAAATGGAAAGCTACAAAATTAATAGACAAAAGCCTGTTGCATTTGTATATGCAAACAATGAGCTAGGAATATAAATTAAGATACCAATCAATTCCATTTGCAGTTGAAACCAAAAAATTAAATACCTGGAATAAACTTAACACAAGAGGCGAAAGACCTTCACAATGAAAACTACATGACATTGCTAAAAGAAATATAACAAACAAAGAGATAGAAATATACTCTATGTTCATGGTTGGGAAAAATTAACATTGCTGAATGGCCAGCTTACCTAAAGCAATATATAGATTTAATGCAGTTCCTATTAAAATTCCATGTATCAAGAAAATAGAAGAAATTTTTAATTTTTATGGAATTACAGAAGAGCCCAAATGACCAAAGCGATCATGAGAAAAAAAAAACAAAAGTGAAGGAATCATACTTTGATATTTTAAACTATAATACAAAGCAACAGCAATTGAAACAGTATGGCATTAGAATAAAAACAGATGATTGGAATATAATTGAGTACCCCAAATAAACTCACACAAATATTTTCAGTTAACTTTTGACAAGGGAGCTAAGAGCATACAATGGAAAAAGTAAAGTCTTTTCAGCAAATGGTGTTGGAAAAAGTGGAAGCCTCATGGAAAAGAATGAAACTAGATCACCGTCTAGCATTATTAACTCTAGCAAAATTAACTCAAAATAGGTTAGAGGCTTGAATGTAAGATTAGAGACCATAAAATGTGTAGAAGAAGAAATGATTGTCATTATGTTCCATGACATGAGCCTTATGGACGAAAAACAAAACCAAAAACAAACAAATAGAACTGAAAAAGCTTCTCACAGTGAAAGAAACTGTCATCAAAATGAAAAGAAATTCTACTGAACGGGAGAAAAGATTTTGTCATTGTCAGAACAACGGAAAAACAATTTAACCAAAAACAATGAACAGAATATATGAATAGAAAATTCTTCAAAGAAGACACACAGATGGCCAGCAGGCACATGAAAAAAAAAAATTCCACAGCTCTTGTTACTAGGGAAAAGCAAATCAAAACAGAGATAGCTACTCATGCCTGTGAGAATGGCTATTATCCAAAAGACTAGGAACAACAAATGTTGGCCAGGATGTGTAGAAAAAGGAACCCTTTATACTGTTAGCCGAAGTGTAGTTTGTACAACCATGATGGAAAGCAGCATGGACAGTCTTCAAAAAATTGAGAATGTGAATTCCATATGATCCTGTTATGCTACCTCTGGATATTTACCTGAAAACACAACACTAATTCAAGGATTCATGTATTCAGACTCGTGTTGATTGCAGCACTATTTACAATAGCCAAGAAATGGAAGCAATCTAAGTAAAGAAGACGTGGTATATATACATAATGGAATACTACTCAGCTATCAAAATATTAAATCCTGTTACTTGCAAAAGCATGGATAGAACTAGAGGGAACTGTGGCAAGTGAAAAAAGTCAGGAGAAAGACAAACATCAGATGGTTTCACTCATGTGGAATAACAGAAACAAAACAAATGAACAGAGAAAGAAAGCAAAAAATAACACTTGGACATTGACAGCAGAACTGAGGTTACCAGAGGGTAAGAGGTTGGGGAATGAGAACAATGGGTAGTGATATCCAATGGAGAGTGGTGGAGTACTATTAGAAACGCTGCCTTATTATATATTTGATGAAGAGAGACCCTATCTAAAACTTGCATTGTGTTACAAATAAACGTGCTAAATTTTAAAGGCAATATGATGCTGTATGAAAAAAGTCAGACTGAAGGGGTTCCATATTGCATAATTTCATTTATATTGCATTCCAAGAAAGGCAAGACTACAAGGATGGACAACAGATTGTTAGGGTTTGTGAGTGAAGACAGGGATGACTACAACATAGCAGAATGAGGGAATGTTTGAAGTTGTTGAAATTGTTCTATATCCAGACTGTCATCGTGATTACAGGTATGTATACATATGTTAAAATTCATATAATTGTACATCAGAATGGAAAAAGCTCATTCTTATGCATAATGGCAAAAATATTTGGGGGTTAAAATTTGTTTAAATATTAATTATTTGGGAGCCCACTGTTTTTCTTCTTTTCCAGAAACTGAAAACTCAAATGATTACAGAGGTCAAACAGTTAAAACAAATTTATGAAGTTTAAATTGTTCAGGCACTGTGTTTGAATTACAGAGTGCATGTCCCAACCAAAGACATTCAAACATAATTATAAAGAAAGCAAGATTGCGTGAGCACACCTCTATTGTTATCATTACTCTGTATGTTGCTTTTAGGTGACTTCAAAGAAATCCTAAAAAGTCAGTCATTCACCATCTGAGTAAATCTTCTTTTAATGTCTGCTACCCAGATTTTACTCAGAGCTCTTTCTCTATAATCTTCACATCGCTTCTGAAATATTCTCTCACAATGTCTCATTGAATCCTTTTTCAATGGTGTGAGAGTCTGAAGCTGAGAAACAAGTCCCTGACAAAGATCACGGAATAAACTGATGGAATTCAAGATTTCTTTCTCTGAATCCATAACTCTTTGCATTATATCAAGCTGTCCTTGTAAGTATGCTCAATCAAGAATCTTGTTTCTTTCTTGTGTTCTCGATAGCACTGAGTTGAGCACAAAGTAGCTTCTAAATATATTTCTCAATTTTTTATTTTGACTTAACAAAATGCTCAGTTTTTTTTTTTTCACAAATACAGCTTCCTGATAAGTTGAGTGAAAATAGTCCCTTAGTCTCTCAGAAAACAAATTTTTCTGAATTAATCTTTTCACTGGGTAACATGGCCAACCCTTAATTACTTCCCAGTTTCAAATCTTCAATAACTTAACACTCTCTTCAGTCTTCTAAACAGGATCAAATAATCTTATTTTATGATACCTTTTTATAAGCAATTTACCAGTCAGAGAAATAGCAAAGAACTTTCCTGTGTACCTAAGAACTATCACTATTGTTCTCCTTTACAATATTCTTATGTTCAAATACACAGTGAATTAAAATTTGTTCTCGTCTCAACTATTCACATTCATACTAGAGTTTTCTTACTCTGTGGGAATTAACACAATCAGTATTGCTACAGATGAAGCAATATTTTGTGGAGTTTTTTTGCGTGGCGGGGGGAAGGGGAGGATCCAATCTTGGGTGAAAGGGTATAGTGACAATGAGTCAGGAGCTTGAAAATGACCCACCCTGCTGCCAGCATTGCTACACAATCTCTTGGTGGAGAGCCCAGATCCCTTCCAGTAAGCTGCTCAAAATGTTTGATTCCATTGTTTATTTGGTTGCCAATTTATTAAGTGGTTAACCTTGGGCTGCATCTATCCAGCATTTAATTAATTAAGGCCAGTTTGAAATACTTTTAGAAGCCTTACTAACTTGAATGCACCAAGCTGGCGCATTTATACGTATCCAGCAGTTGTTGAAATACTAAATCATCTTCACTAAGATGAAGTTGTTGCCAGCAGAGCACTAATCAACTCCAGAGTTAATTGTTAAGCTGAAAGAGTAAAAGTAATCCAATCTTTCCCTCTCCTTACAGTTTGTAAGAAAAATAGTGCAAATTACAGGTTCATGAAATCTCAGAACTAGAAAGGTCCTCAGAGACTATTTAATATATTATCCTTATTATAAAATGGGGAGAGTAAGACACAGTGAGTTAGTGGCAAATTCAGGATTAGATTTTATGGTACTAATACTAAATATTCTTCTTTTCCCAGATACTGTTTTTTATGGGAAACAATTCTCTCTTGCTAGTCCCCCTCTCTATATTTTTATAAAAAATACTACGAGAAAAAAAAAATACTGGGAGGAGACTGTGATGATGTTAAATAGCATTTATGCAGCTCATAGAAAATTGTTGGTCAACATCATTGTTTCATTTTGTATCGTATTGCTTCAGAAACCCGTGCATAGTTTTGAAGGTCTAATTTTAAAGCACTTACTTTATCCTAACATGAGAAACAGTCATTTGCCTCACTGCCTTTATTACCTGCTATAGTTACATCTCTGACACCTGGATTTTCAGGACACAGTCGAACCTACAGCCGTTCAGTTACAAACAGTGATTTAGACAAAAATCATTTCTATTTGACCTTGAAGTTCAGGACATAATGCTGTGGAACACTAAACCTCATTCATATTTCGCTAAGCCAAAAAAATTAGAATTTCCTTTCTCTGAGTCTATACCAATTTGAAGGGTGGTTCTGCATGTGGTAACATCATCAGAAAAAGAAAAATGCAGCTATTTTTGAATGCTGGGAAACCAAATCCCCCAAAACACATCAACACTCTATGAGATAAAAAGAGAGAAAGAATATCAGAGGTAAAGAATCCCTGGCCAGGCAACAATTAAAAGTGTCAGTGGTGCGCAAACTGCATTGCATATAAAAGCCACCTGAGACAACTTCCTGAAAATAGACTGAATGTAGATAAAGGTAGCAGTGATACATATGTGTGTACTGGTTACACAATTGTATACAACTGCCAAAATGTATGTGACAAAAAATTTTAAATGGATAAATTTTATTATGAATAATATCTTTATAAAAATGTAATCCATTACATCATTTTGTAGAAGGGTAATGTTTTTGTTTCAAAGTCTATGTACTAACAGAAATTAAGTCAATGTAATTTTATGAAAATCTAGCAGTAGAGGTAGTAGTATGACCTAGGCAAAAAGTAGGGACAAATATTTTTTAAAGAGAAGAACTAATGAGCACCTTTCAAAATGAGAAAAACTTATTCTTCACAAAATCAATTGAAACCACAATTGGTTATCACTTTATTTCTTTAGCCATGAGGAATGATGCTTAAACTGAATAAATTGATCAATGACTACAGAAACCACATAAGGAAGTATTGGTAATAGAAGCGTAAACATACTCAGCAACATAGACAAGTACAAAATAGCAGATCCTACACACATGATACAAGACAATTCAGTCAGATAGTCAGGCAACGCCTGATATTTTGAAGGTGTTAACAAGGTAAAATCATTGACCCAGCTATCATGTGTGAAAAGAAAGAGGATAGAGATAGGAAGAGAGACGTTTTCTCCTAAGGATTGCAGTCTCTCAGCCATTTTACCATGAAAACCACTTAATCTGTCTTCTACTTTTTTTTAATGCAATGATGGAAGGATTTATCTATTTGGTTGGTTTGGGGTTTTGCCCCCTAGTCACCTAACACATCCCAGGGACAATTACCCATAGGGGCCCTGCATAACCTGATCCTTGCTAAAGTTGCCAAATTAATTCCATACAATTTCCCCCCTTGCTAATGCAGCTTTAGCTACATCAATTATACTTCTATTTTTAATGAAAGCACTGATTTATTTTCTACCTTG
This sequence comes from Solenodon paradoxus, assembly GCA_004363575.1. NCBI lineage: Eukaryota > Metazoa > Chordata > Mammalia > Eulipotyphla > Solenodontidae > Solenodon > Solenodon paradoxus. The sequence goes on along the minus strand of RJWH01007449.1, from coordinate 10,783 downwards.
AGGTTTTTACTCAAGGTTTTACTCAAGATTTCCTTTTTATAACCTATTAACTGATACCCCCCTAAATATATATGCCTAGAAGAGTATCTGAAAGAAAGTGCTGAGTAACAAGTATACTTCAGGTCTTTCTTGCTATTAATAAGTATATTTTAACCCCTCTTTTCCTGGTTTTATCCATTTCCTAATTATTAGCTCTATGGTAATATTAATGGTTTGCTGTCTGTCTTTTAATCTCGTTCTGTTCTTTCATCATTTGTCTTTGAGTTCTTGTTTTATTTGATTCATGTTTCATATTCATTAGGGAATATTATAAACTGCTCTAAAAGGAGACTCCAAAGTAGAGTGACTTCAACCATATAAAAGTTTATTCTATTTCACATTACAGTCCTAAGGTAGGGTGGTGTGTGATAGATAGGGCAAATTGCATAGCTTTTATGTCTGTGTCTAAACTAACTTATTCAATTACCAGTATTATATCTATAACCAATGATAAGGAAGAAAGAGTAAGAGGAGAAAATTCATTCCCTTCAATAAGAGGATCTGAAAATGAATACTATCCCTTCTGATCACAACCCATTAGTGATAATTTAATTATCTGGCCACATATAGATTCAGTAAAGGCCAAGAAATGTACTTTCTAACTGCATTATAGACACAGGTGAAACACCAGATTTCTGTTACTCAAGGAAAATAAGATGCCTTTTAGTATTTGTCATATTTTTTCTAGATTTAGTTCTTCCTTTGACTATTTTTCCCCTACAGTGCTCTTTGAATATTTCTCATTCTTTTTATTTTCACCTTGCTTATTTTTTAACATGGACAAGTATAACTATTCTAGATCTTCATGCACTGACGCTAGCAACTTGAAATTCTTTCCACCTCTATATTATGTTATAAATTAGTGGTTCTCCAGCTTTCACATAAGAGTCACTTGGAGGGCTTTTAAAAACTATAAATTTTCTATGTGCCTTTGTGGCTCATCAGCAGAGACACTAGTATACAGACATGTAAAGCCCAAGAACCCAGGTTCAGGACCTGAGCTGGGATAAAAAAAAATGAACAACTAACTAAATAAAATATGTTCCTTTCTCCTCTTCCTTAATTCAATACTTCTTCCTTCTTCCTTTTTTTTCTTTAAAAATACACAAATTTCTGGACCTCATTACAAGAGTCTGCTTCAAGAGTTCTAGACAGGGGCTCATGAACTTCCACTTATAAGCTAGTGGGAGGGTACAAATGAGAAATTAGATGGCCTGACTTCTGGCCTCATTCATATGTGAAAGATAAAAAACAAAGCAAAGAAATAGACTAAACAAAAATCAACTGGTACATTAACAATAGAACTGAGGTTACTAGTGGAGAACAGGGTGGGAGGTAGGAGAAAGTAGTGGTGGGGGTGTAACAGGCAATGTTAAAGGACTTTTGGTAATTTGGTGGTGGGCAGGGTGTATTATATATTTGAGGACTGGTGAACCTGCATATATACTATAAACATATGGGTTTATAGTATTTGTATATCAATTTTACCTCAAGAATCAAATTTTAAAAAGTACTACGAAAAAGTCATCTGAAAATTCAGAGTGAGATTAGAGAAAAACATTTTAAAGATCTTATTTGAGACAGAGTGAATTTAGAAAAGGGATAAAAGTGAAAATATTCCAACTAAATCAGAAAATATTCTAAACGAAGAATATCAGAGGAGCATAGATACTAATAAGGAAAAATACATCATGTTTTCCAATAATATTAGGAGATCTGTGCCGAAAAGTTCGAGACACTGTTAATGAAATGGTAAAGCATATTAATGCTCATAAGTAAACAAAAGGCAAAACTGAATGAAATGCATCAGCAAATCAGCAAACTTGGGAACAGATCGCACATGTCTCGAATGAAACCCTTTAAGGCAAATTCAATTACAACTACCCAGAACTCATACAGTGGTGAGAGATATTTGAGTTCTGGCCATAGGAAAGATAGCTTACATAAATATTGTGACAGTCAGTAGACCCCTAGTCACGCCTAAGCAAATTGGTCATAAATAAAAGGCTATTTAGACTTTCCATAGTAGAATTAAAAAAATAAATCTGAAAGAAATCGACGTGCTACAAAAGTAACTTAACTGTTCATCAAATTTCAATATATAAAAAATAGCGAAGTTTATTGCCCAAAGAATTAACATAATCTAACATCCAGTGAAATATTACCAGTCATGCAAATGTTACTTATACTAGGAGGAAAAACATGGAATAGACACAGACATGATAGAGATGATTATTCCGCAGAAAAACAAATACCTTGAAGAGTATTAAAATATTCAAATATGCTCAACAGTTTGAAGATATGGACACAATGAAAACCATAATGAGACACCACTATGATACCTATTCAAGTGGCTAAAATTTTTGTAATAATCTTTATTGAAGTAACATTGCATCATAACAGTATGTGAGTTTCAGGTGTGCATCATTATAAATCGACATATGCAAAGAGTACATTAAATTCATCACTGAAAGTGCAATTCTATCCTTCACCATTTGATTAACCCCTTTTACCCAATTTTCCCACTCCTCTACTCTTTGGGTAACCACTAATTTGGTGTTATACTCTAAATCTCTATTTTTAAAAGAAAGGTACAGGTAGGAATGAAAGCAAGTGTGAGCAGGCAGACAGGCAGGAAGGGAGAAGAGGAAGCAACACTTTATTTGATTTAGTTGTTCATCTTGATTATTTCCCCCAGCCTTGGGTTTTCAACCAGGGTCCTTTGGATGTACGTACTATGCCTGGTTAACTAAATTGCTAAGCCACCAGGATGTGCCTAAAAATCTATTTTTGAGGGTATAGAAATGTGTCATTTTATTCAAAGAAACTAACGAAAATCAATGCAGTATCTCAAAAAGGAAAGTAGACTACCAATTTCAAAGTCTATTTTAATTTTATTTAGTTCATTTGCTTGGTTTCTCCACACACTATATGTGAGTGAAAATATACAGTATTTGTCTTACTCCATCTGACTTATTTCACTAAGCATACTACCCTCTGAGTCCATCCATGCAGTTGCAAATGGCAGGAATTAACCTTTTTATAACTGTAATATCCCATTGTGCATGTATACCACATCTTTATCCACTCATCTGTTGATGGGTACTTGGGCTGTTTCTACCTTTTTGTGATTGTAAATAATGCTGAGATAAACATGAGTGTACATATATTTCCTCAAATCACTGTTTTTGTATTTTTAAGCAAGTTCCCAGAAATGGAATAATGGGATCACATGCAATTGCTATTTTTAATTTTTTGAGGAATCTCCATACTGCTTTCAACAATGCCTGCACTGATTTGCATTCTAATAATGTACAGGAGTTCCCTTCTCTCCACACCCTCCTTTTGTCTTTTTGATAATAGTCATTCTCACAGGTGTGGGATGATATCTCATTGTTATCTGTGTTTACATTTCCCTAACAATAAAAAATGAGAAATATCTTTTCTTGAGCCTATTGGCCATCTGTATGCCTTCTTTGGAGAAGTATCTCTTCAGATCCGCTGTCCAATTTTAATTGAGTTTATTTATTTTGTTGGTGAGTTTTATGAGTTCCTTATATATTTTGAATATTAACCCCATCAGATATATGACGTGAAAAGATTTTCTTCCATTAGTAGAATGTCTTTTTGTTTTCACGATAGTTTCTTTTCCTATGAAGAAATCTTTTAGTTTGATGCAGTTCTATAGGTTTATTTTTGTTTTCTGTTTCCCTTACCATTGGAGTTGAATCTCAAAAGACAATATCAAGGAGTTATTGCTTATTTTTCTCCTCTGTGTTTTATAATTTCAGATTTTATGTCCATTATCCAATTATTGAAAACATTTTAAATTATTTTGGGGGTGTAGTGTCAGAGTGTGATCTGGTTTGATTCTTTTGCATGCAACTGTACAGCTTTCTCAACACCATTTATTGAAGAGACTCTCCTTGCTCTGTTGTTTGCTCTTGGCTCCTTTGTTATAACTCAGTTGTCATATATATGTTGGTTTATTTAGAGAGTCCTCTCAATTCTCTTATGTTGATTGCTGTGTGTTCTTATTCCAATGCCATGCTCCTTTGGTTACTATTGCTTTGTAGTATAGTTTGAAGTCAGGGAGTGTGATACCTCCGTCCTTATTCTTTTTTTCCTCAGGATTGTTTTTGCTATTCAGGGTATTTTTAGTTCCAAATAGATTTTATGATCTTTTCTATTTCTGTGAAGAATGTCATTGGGGTTTAAAAATATATTTATTGAGGTAACCTAGATTTACAAAATAATATAAGTTCATGTATGCAGGTTCACCATTCGCATCATTGAGATTTCTGTGCATTGAATCTGTATATTGCCTTAAGTAATAGCCATTTTATCAATATCAATTCTTGCAATCCATCAGCATGGAATATATTTCTAGTTCACTGGGTCTTTTCCATTTCTTTCAGCAATCTTATTTTCAGTGCACTTTGGTCTTTCACTTATTTGCTTAAATTTATTGTAAGGTATTTTGTTCTTTCTGAGGTGATTATAAATGGAATAGATTTCCCAATATATCTCTGCTCATTCATTATTTGCATATAGAAATGCAGCACATTTTTGTATATTAATTTTTGTCACCTGCTACTTTACGGTATTCACTTATTATTCCTGATAGCTTTTTACTGGTCTCTGAAATTCTCTGTGTATATTATCATGTAATCTGCAACTAGTGTTCCTTCTTAATTTCCAAGTATTCCAAAGTATTTGGATATACTTTATATCTTTTTCTTGCCTAATTGTGCTGGCTAAGATTTACAACATTATAATGGATAATAGTGGTGAGAGTACACAATCTTGTCTTGTTTCTAAACTTAGTGAAAAAGATTTCAGTTTTTCACCATTTAGTATAACATGGGATCTACTGAGGAATGTTTCTTTTATACCTGTTTTGTTAAAGGTTTTATTTTTTTTTATCATAAAAGGATATTGAGGGTGTGCCCTGGTGGCCTAGCAGTCTATTACACCTCGGAGCAGTCCCGCATACATCCCAAGGTCCAGGGTTCAAGACCCAGGGCTAGGGCGAACAACAAATGTGAACAACGAAATGAAAAAATAAATAAATAAAGCTCTTCCTCCTCTTCTCTCTTCCTTCCTTCCTTTTTTCCTACTCACCTTCATTCCTACCTGTACCTTTCCTTTGAAAAAAAAAGGATATTGAAAGTTGTCAAATGCCTTTTCTGTATCTATTGAGATTATCATATGATTTTTGTCTTTCCTTTGTTGATGTGATGTATCACATCGCTTGATTTGCATATGTTGAACCATCTTTGAAAACCTGAAATACATCTCACTTAATTGTGGTGTATGATTTTTCTAATATATTGCTGAATTCAATTTAATGACACTGTTGAAATTTTGTGCATCTATAGTCATCAGAGATATTGGTCTATTATTTTATTTTTATGTGCTGTCCCTGTCTGGTTTCAGAATCAGAAAAAAGTTTGTTTCATAAAATGTGTTTGAAAGTTTTCCATCCTTTTCAATTTTTGGAAGAGTTTGAGAAGGATAAGTACTAATTCTTCTCTGAAAGTTTGGTGAAATTTACTGAAGCCATCTGGTCCTCTGGTTGATTCCATTTTATTTTCAATACCTCTTTTACCCTATTTTTACCTACCCTTTTCCCCCTTCTCTTCTGGTAACCACTATTCTGTTCTTATAGTCTAATAGTTCCTTTTTGTTTAGTTCCATTTATTTTTTTAAAAATAAAAGTAAAATTTAATTGCAATATTATCTAAGTTTTAGGTGTGTGGCTTTTGTTTTTTGCTAAGATTTTGATTACTGTTTCAATTTCCTAAATCTTGACCAGTCTGTGCAGATTTTCTACTTCTTCCTGATTCAGTCTTGGAAATTTGTATGTTTCTAATAATTTTCTCATTTCTTCTAAATTGTACAATTTGTTGCCATATAAATGTTCATAATATTCTCTTAGGATCATTTGTGTTTCTGTGGTATCTGTTATAACTTTTTCATTTCTGATTTTATTTTTGTTTTTCTCTCACTTCTTTGAGAGTGTGGCTAAAGGTTTTTCTCTTTTGTTAAACTTATCAAAGAACCAACTTTCAGTTTAATTGATCTTTTAAATTATCCTTTGTATTTCTATTTTATTTCTGCTCAAGTTATTATTTCCTTCCTTTGACTGATTTTGGTATCTCTTTTCTTCTTTTTCTAGCTTCTTTAAGTGTAAGCTTGTATTTTTATTTCTCATTCTTCTTGTTTCCTGAGGTTGGCTTGCATTACTATAAACTTCTGAGTGCTGCCCTTGCCAAACCACATAGGTTCTGCTAAGTCGTGCCTTAATTTTCATTAGACTCCAAGGTTTCTTAAATTCTCCTTTAATTTCTTCACTGACCCAATAGTTGCTCAGTAGTATGTTGTTTATTCTCCCAAATTTGTGGTTGTTTTCCCCCTTTTGGTTGACTTTTCATTTTGCAGCAATATAATCCAGAAAGATTCTTGAAATGATTTCAGTTTTTCAAAAATTTATTAAGACTTATTTGTGTCCCCAAATATGGTCTCTCCTTGATAAAGTTCTGTCAGCACTTGAAAAAATAATGTGTATTCTTGCTCTGTAAATATGCATTAAATTCAATTATCTCATTTGTCATTTAAGGTCATTGCTTCTTTGTTGACTTTCTGTCTCAATGATCTGTCCATTACTAAAGTTCCCTAGTATTATTGTGCTGCTGTTAATGTCTCCCTTTAGATATGTTAATGTTTGCTTTTATATATTTCGGTGCTCCTATGTTAAGTGCATATATATTAATAAGTGTTATATCTTCCTGTTGATTTAATCCCTTTATAATTATATATTATGAATACATGATATATATGTGTGTGTGTGTGTGTGTATTTGGAGTGCCATTTTCCAACTCTTCACTTTATGTTCCTGTTTATATCTTAGGTGAGTTTTTTTCAGAGAAAAGATGCAGGCAGGAATGAAGTCAAGTAGGCAGGTGAGAAGAGAGAAGAGGAAAAGGCCGCATTTCTACTTAGCTGTTCATCATCTTGGATATTGAAGCCCATCCTTGGGATTTACATGGACCATGCCTAGTGGACTCATCTTCTAAGTCACCAGTGTTTAAACATGTCTTCATTTTCATTTTCATATGACTTGTTTGTGCATGTCTTTTACCTACTTTTCAGTGAGAATTTTGGTCCATTTCCTCCATTTTTAAAAAGAAGGGTGAAGGCAGGAATGAGGTTGAGCAGAGGCAGACAGGCAAAAAGAGAGAGGAAGAAGAACTTTATTTTAATTTTAATTTAGTTGTTCGTCTGGGTTGTTTCCTACAGCCCCAGGTTTTGAACTGGGGAACCTGGGATGGGATGTATGTGGACTGCACTGAACTTCTACTCCACCAGGGTGCACCATTTCCTCCATATTGTTAAGGTTTTTTTATATATATATATCAGAAATATTTATCTAGATATATGTTGCAAGTTTTCTCCAGGTCTCTAATTTTTTATCTTTACTTTCTGGTGTGTTTCCTACTATGCAAAAGTAAATTTTATTTTTATTTAGTCAAATTTATTAATATTTCCTATTCTTACATCTGTATTTTTGAGTCAAAGTAGAAAGAGTTTACCTACCTCGAGGTCAAATATTTTTCTTCATTCTTTCTAGTACTTGTATTATATACTGCTCAACAGAATTAGTGAACTGGAATCTAGGTCTGCATAAATTCATAATGGAATACAGGGAAACAGACATAAATTTTGAAAGATAGGCTAACTGACATGAAAGAGAATGACCATGTCTAGTGTAAGAACAGTTACATTTAGATTTCATAAGATATTCTTAAATAAACCAATATTCATAAAACCATACAGATAGTGGTTAATATCTTAAAACACAAAAAGCATTTACAAACTGACAGTAAAAAGGCAACTAATTTTAAGTTAGAATTATGTTCAATCATACCTAAAAGATAATTCAGATGTTTAGTGATTTAAGAAAGATAAACATTTTTGTCTTATGTAAAATAAATCTGGAGTTAGGCAATGCAAAATTCAGGCTTTTGCTTTCACATAAATTATCCTAGAACCCTAATTTCTATCATCAAGGTTGCTTTATGATCGGACTTTGCTGCTAGAACTCCAGTCATCATGTCATATTTGCTTTTTTTTTTAAACAGCTTTGTTATTTTGTTATATTACATTGCTATATGTATTTTAGGATATTGGAAGCAGTCGCATATATATCCCAAGGTCCGGGTTGAAGACCTGGGGCCGAGGGAACAACCAATGTGAACAACTAGATAAAAAATAAAGAAAGTGCTTCTTCCTGCCTGCTTGTCTGCTCGCCTTCATTCCTGCCTGAACCTTTCCTTTAAAAAATACATATAACTTTGACTCAGAGGCCCCTGGAAAGCAAGTTAATTGAAATAAAATTATTAGTACAAAAATATTAACATTCATCCACACATAGATATTTATTTAAGCATTATTCATAGCATAAAATATAAAACTTTAAGCTAATGTTTATCAGTATAATATATGAATGATGACATAAGCACACCATCAAATATGCATGCATAATATAAAATGAAATGGATTTCTACCAGGTGACTTGGAAATATTTTTGTGAAATGTTGAGTTAGAGATATGCCCCAGTGGTAGTGGTTAAGTCCAAGCTCTCCATCACAGTCCATTTACATTCCAAGGACCCAGATTCGTGGGTTGGGCTGGGAGGCAGTGAGCAACCAAACTAAATAACTAAATAAAACAGGTGGATTCTTCTTCCTCCTTTCTTCCTGCCTGCCTGTCTACCTGCTCACCTTTATTCCTGCCTGCATATTTCCTTTAATATATGCATATATACGTATGTAGTTAGAAAAGCATGATAGAGAAAAATGATTAACATGACACTATTTTTTAAAAGGAAAGGTGCAGGCATGGATAAAGGTAAATAGGCAGAAAGGCAGGAAGAGAAGAGGAAGAAGCATTTTATTCATTTGTTTACACTGTTTCTCTCCCACCCCCAAACCAGGGACTTGAACCCAGGGGTATGTGGCCTTGCACTCATTTGGAGGCTATTGACCTAACCACTACTCCACCAGGGCATGCTGACACTATTTTTATATGAGTCCATATTTGCAAGTATAGTTGTTTGTATCTGATTACAGGAAAATTAAGACAAACATGAAATGATACCTTTATTTTTGTCACATGAACTGCTGGGTGAAGAGCGACGATTGGGAAGGGTATGAGTCTAAAGCTAAGTCAAGGAAAAAATTCAGATTTCCCTAAAAAATGTATATAAAATCATTACATGGATATATTTACGGTGAGGGAGTGCCACCTCATAGAACTAGTGAATCAATTGGTGTCTTGGATTTTGACACAACTGAGATCCAGACTCTCTTTCTTTGATGTGAGGTCCTGTTTCTGTTTCTATCTCATTATGGAAGAGGAAAATGGGGTAGTAGAATGAATAAGTGGGAAAAATGCTATCCATAGATGAAATCAAGTCACAGGATCAATACAGAAATCTATTTACTATCAAGGCCCTTAAAATGTGCCTATATAATGTCAGAATTGAGCCTACAGAGAAAGTTCTGACTGTATGTCAAAAATCGTGTACGAAGTCTTTTAAAAACATGGACATCCTGGTCATTTCAGATTTTCCAAGCAGAATCTTTAAGAGTCTGATTTCTGTTTTTCAACTGAACTTCAGAGAGGAGAAATTCTAATGATAGATTCTAGCACTAGAGACTGGTTTTCTTAATTCCCAAGAGTAGTGCTATTTCCTTCAAATTATTCTTCCCCTATTTGACAACACAAGACACAATACTGAATGGATAATGGGAAAGGACAGGAACACGACTGTGGCTAACTATACGCAAATTCATATATTCATTCAAGTTTTTAGTGAGAAAAATTATGAGGTAAACATTTTTCTAGCTGCATTCATTTTATATGATGCTAATGCATGACAGGGATTCAGTAACAAGAAGCTCTGGACATCAGAAGATCCTGTTATCTTTTTCTCTTCACAAAACCCTTCATCTAAAGGTTTTGAAAAAAGTGAAGTTGGGTTTTTTAAGAGAGAAAGGAAGGAAGTAGGAAGAGAGGGAGGTTGGGAGGGAAAGGAAGAAAAGAAAAAGAAACCTTGACATTTTCATGACGTCAACTCATATTTACTTCCTGCTTGCCATGGTAAATCTCACTAGGTACTTTGGTCAACCTTATGTTTCTGGACAAGTCAGACATAAAAACTTCAAGTTGGAGTTATTTGAAACATCTAGTATAGAAAAGAGTACAACTTGTCAGGACAATTTTCAGATCAAATAACAGGGACTAGTTGTGATATAAATATTCTGTTTGCATAGCATTTTCTTCTAGGGCACTCCTAACTGTTTATATATGGCATTTCACTAAGGCTTACACAAGCTTTGAGAGATAAGTACAGAAAGTGTAGAGGAGGAAAAGGATATATGTTCAACAGATGTGAAAGTAGAAGCATTCATTGATGGTCACTGATAACTGAAACATTTTAAAAACAAACATTTATTGGATTGATTCTCAATGGATAACTTCAAAACTGACTCTCTTGGGTACTGCTTTGTGGCTTAAGCAGTTGAAATGGCTGGAATGTGGACAATGTAAAGCTTAGGGATCTGAGTTCACAGCCCAGGACTGAGGGGGAAATTAAAAAAAATAATAAATAAAAATCTTTCTTCCTCTTTTCCTTTCCTTCCTTCTTCCTCCATCCCTCTCTTCCTCCCTCCCTCCC
>RJWH01007448.1:0-40212 GCA_004363575.1 Solenodon paradoxus | reverse complement strand
CACCACCACAGGGGGCACAGCGACTGTCAGGGGGCTGGAGGGAGGGCGACAGGGAGGGAGGGAGGGAAGGAGGAGGAGGAAGCGAAGTGCAAAACAACTTTGAAACACCACTTGCATTTTCTCTTCTTGGAAAATCAGTTTCCCCTCCCGGGCCACCTCCCTCACAGGACCCTTGAACTTCACGATGAGGCCACCAGACGCTCACTCTTGGGAAGGGAGAGCCAATGCTGCATGGAACAAAGACGTTCGCTCTGCTTTGAGTTTGGACTGGCCTTTAAAAATAAAAACCCGTTGTGAGGCAATGTTCTTGAAAGCCGGGCTTTCAAAAGAGAACAGGCATTTCTCAGAACCTCCCCGGAGCTGGGTTTTTACCTCCCAAGGATTACAGCTCGGAGGACAGGACTGCAGCTTGGAGCAGGTCCAAGGAGGCAGTGGCATGGTGCTGGCCTGCTGCCTGGGGAGGGAGGGGTTTCAGGCTCGGGGCTGGGAGGGAAGGGCAGGGGCTGGCTAAGACCAGTGTCCTCACCCCTTGCTTCCCAGGATCCACCTCCCGGCATGGACGCTCACTCCGGCTTAGTGGAATCCCTTGCTGGGCCTGAGGGGAAGGCAGGAGACTGGGTCCCTGGCGGCCCAGACGGCTGGAGTCTGCGGACCAGCAGTGAACTGGGTAGGGAGAGGAGGCCACATGTCCAGGACCTCGGGCCCAGAGCCTATGAGCACAGCACAATCTTCAAAGACCAGAAGATGCCAAGCTGGATGCCCAGAGACCCAACACCCAGGGCACAGCAGGGATGGGACTGCCTCCTGTGGTCCATGGCAGAGTGACCCCCGAACAGGGGTCAGCGGGAGACTTACCTGGCGTGGCTCCTCCCCAGCAGCGTTTGGACCCGTGGCCCCCAAACTGCATCTTGGGAAGGAGGAGGGAGGAGCCTTGAAAATAGGCAAGAAGACCTGGAAGCGACAGAGGGGCTTTAATTTCATGCCATCACAGGACCAGGTGTTGACAGGACAGCAAGACAGAGCTTTTCCAGACAGCGAAGCTCGTCTCACCTCCCTACACACCTGCAGACCCCCAGTCTGGGGTCCAAGGAAAGTAGGAAGGTGAGACACAGACCTCTCACAGCACGAACTGGACTTGGAGTAGCCTTCTGGAACCTTCTCACCGACTTCTTGCGGACAGTCTTGTAAAGGGAAGCAGGATGCAGACACACGGGGGGCACGTGTCCCAGGGGAGGCGGGGTCCCCACAGGAGCCAGCTGTCCTCGGGAAGGGTTTGCCGGAGCCAGGGGGACAGACGGGGCCTCCCGCCTTTTCCAGACCACTGTGCACACCCTCCAGGTCCCTGCTGCGCATGGAGTGCCCGAGGCGGTTCTTCTCTGAAAAGTCCTGGGAAGCCCCCCGTGTGACCGTCTCTGGGAGGCCTCCAGGCAACAACAGGGACACGGCGTGCATGAGACGTGGCCTTGCTATCCCGGTCAGCCTGCCTGGGTGCCCAGGGCGCCGTGCGTCTATAATTCCAACCCCCTGATGGAGGAGACTTCTTGTAAAATCTGACCGGTCTCGGGCCTCCTCCAAGAGAAGCGACGCTGGGCAGGCACACAGCAGGGGCACTCAGAGTGACAGCTGCCCCCACCACATTCCCACTCCTGTGGAGCTGGCGATGCTCGAGGGACCTGTCATAGCGGCACACAGGAACCAGGACTTCAGCTTATTTGAGCCCTGACACATTTACAGGCCCCCCTGGCATTTCTTCCACGGAGAGGACTCCTCCCAGGTCCTGGAGGTTTTGTCAGGGAAGCCGCCTGCCCACCCTTGGCCTGAGGGCTCCTGCTGTCTTTCCAGACTGGGACCAGGGGTTGCATGTCCCGGAAGCCCCTCCAGCTGGATGGATGCTCCTCCATCTCTGCCCTTTGTGCTTCCCTGGACGCTGACACTGGTTCCCCCGTGTGAGCTCCCGAGGTGCCCGGGGTGCCGGGTGCCTGGAGTGAGGGTCTCGGCATGCCCAGTGTGGCCAGGTTCTCGTTCATGAGATGAACAGATGAAGGGAGGGCTGGATGCTAACCCTAGTCTAACCTCTGCAACTTGGCAACCACAGGCCACACCAGAGGCCCCTGTCCCCGGACGGATGGACAGGTCTTCAGAGGCTCTCCCAAGGAAATCCCATGAGCAAATTGAAGGCTACTCCCTGACCGCCTGCGTCACCATGGTGGGCGGTGGTGGTGACCCGGCTCATTTCTTTATGGGTCACGTCTGCTTTAACGTTTTCTTCTCCTGTCTGTCCCCAAAACAAGCCATGAGGGATGACAAGAACAGGCCACACTTCCCACACCTCTGCTCCTGGGTTCCCGCCTCCCTGGCCATGGGCGGTTCCCTCTTGTGGAAGTGGGGCCTCGGGGCCAGCCAGGGACGCAGCCTCTGCCTGACTGATTTCTCCAGGAGGTACTCAGTCGTGGCTGGTGACTGACCAGTGAACCAGATAACAGATGGGGAAGGGAAGGGCATTTGTCCCAACCTCTAGATGCAGGGAAGCATGATCTATTCTGCAGCAGCCAGTTGGTTATCAGTTAGGGATCTGTGTGGGCCCTGGGCCTGACTCCACCTTCCCTGCTCTGACAGGTGGTCCAGGAGCCCTGCGAGCAGAGAGGGGCCACATGTCCAGTATGGACAGCTATTGTTCCAGGGCACTACAGGGTCCAGGGGTGGTGGGGTCCCAGGTCTGCACCCAGCTCACTGATCTCTGTTGGACAAGTCACCCCGCCTCCCCCAGCCTGGATTTCTTCTCCTTTTGGGACGTGACAAATCTGCTCACCCAGCACATAAGGTCTGGTCAGGCCGGATGTTGACGACCACACAGCCTGTGCCACACAGCAGAGCGATGGTGGTCCGCTTCACCGCGAGCAGCCTGGAGGAGGGGACATGTCAGCAGTTCGCTGTCTTGGTCTGGGCTTTCCCGGTCTGCCATCCCCGTGTGGCCCAGGTTGGTCATGCTCCCCTGTCATTGAGTCACCTTCCCTTCTCCCTGACCTGGGTCGCCCACGCCTCGGCCCACCTGCCGCCAAGCTGCCTTTCCTGCCGTGGGCCCAGCTCTGTGTTAGCGGGACACAGTCCCCCGTGCATGGTCCTCCTGTGGCTGCGATCGCAAATCCCCAACTTCCGCTGGCTTCAAACCACGCAGACGTCTTCTCTGAGAGTTCTCAGAGTTGGGAATGGGGTCCAGGGTGGAAATCTAGGTGTTAGCAGCAGGGCAGGCTCCCAGGGGAGTTTGCAGAAACTCACTCACTGCTTTTTCCAGCTCCCAGGGCCGCCTGAGTCCCTTGGCTCGTGGGCCCTTCCTCCATCCTCAAAGCCGACAGGTCACACTTCCTGCTCTCTCTCTGTTCTGCTGTCACAGCATCTTCCCTGCTGTCCTCAGGCCCTCCTGCTCCTTCCTCCTGCAAAGACCCTGTGATGACCTTGGGCTCACCTGGGAATCAAGGTCTTTATTCCGTCACATCTGCAAAGCCCCTTTTGTGATGTGAGTGGCGGCGTATCCACAGGTTTGGGTGTGGACGTCTTTGGGGCCTTTATTTAATCTACCACACTTGTCCTCTGCCCTTGAGGTGGAGGTGGCAGGCAGGGCCCCCACGTTCCAGGACCTGGTCACCCTGGTCACTCCTGGCCCCAGTGTGCGTCTTGGTGACACCCACATCACGGGGATGCCCGCGGAAAAGGAACACGGGGGACAGACTGAAACCATTGACCTAGTTAGCAGGATGAAGGAATTGGACTCCTGAGGGAGGTGGTAAGACAATGTTCAATTATTTAGCAGTGTGTGCATTAGAAGGCCATTACATAAAGGAGCAGATCATAAACGCCAACTTCCACAACAAGGTAATAAAATAAATACCACTTAACGAGGTGCAGCGCACACAGGGAGCGGCTCCCGGTCGTGGGGAGCCGCCAGCACAGACCGCAGGGCTGTGGGGGTCAGTGGACACCTGTCGGACGTCTGCTCGCTCCGCCCAACTGCTCACAGGTGCCGGGCCCCGGCGGAAGGGTCACCACCAGCGCCGACGCAGCCGGGCCACAGCTGTCTGGGGCCCACTGTGAGGCTTTCCCCGAAGCCCCCTGGTCACCTGGCCATGTTCCCCGGTGCCCTCTCCTGTCCATCACCTGCACTCGCAGGGTGGCCAGTTGCACAGGCTCTGGGACCCAAAGGCCTGGGTTCAAATTCTGGCTCTGCCACTTACTAGTGTTCCCTGGTCTTCCCACTTGAGGAACAGGGCATCGCTAACAGTGTCCGCCTCGCCGCCCTGTTACCAGGTCAGAGGAGAGCGCTCACGTGACTCTCGAAGAGCGAGGAGAGATGATTGCAAATGTATGGTGACCATCACCCCCACTGTTGTCATCATGCCTGGCAGAGTAACGGCCCCAAAGACAGGCAGGCCCTGATCCCCGGGTCTCTGAGTACATCGCCGGACTCGGCAAAGGGGTCGTTGCAGATCTAAGTTAGGGACCTTGAGGTGGGGGGTGTCCTGGATTTTCCAGGTGGGTCTTACCTGTGACATGAGAGTCCTTCCATAGCGGGAGGGGGTGTTGACGCAGAAGAAGGCAATGCGACAGCTGGGCAAGACGCCACCCTGGGCCTTGCAGGCGCCAGGGCTGGGAAAGATGCAAAATGGACCCCTGGAGCCCTGTGACACCTTGATTTCTGCCCTAGGAGCTGACCGTGGACCTCGATTCCAGAACAGGAAGAGGACAGAGGCACGTTGCTTTGAGCCACTGGCCTGGCAGTGACTTGTTCCTGCAGGAGCAAACAGGAAGGGGGGCGCGAACAAACGCTATGGTCGCTGGCTCCTGTGTGGGGAGCAGAGACCCCATCTGTCCTGCCACCTCTGCTCCTGGATCTGCGCTCTCAGGTTATTCAGCACCTAGCATGTTCCAGGTACTTTTCTCTTTAGTGCCAGCCCCACAAAAATACATGAATAGAAAAGCAAGGCTGTATAAAGCCTGCTATGAACAGGAAACTTCTGTCAGTGTCAAGGATGTAGCCTGAGCCGGATTACAGTCCTAATGACTAATTAGTCGCATGTCTCCGGGCAGAGTGCTTAGCCACTTGGGGCCTCCCAGCCTGGATCTTTAATGTGGGGATACCAATAGGATCTCCCTTATGGGGTCAGTGTGGGGAATGAGTACAGGCACAAAGAGATTTTAGGACAGTGTCTGGAGTTATTTACAGAGTGTGAGCTAGAATTCCGAGAGGGCAAACCAGGAAGACCACATTGTAACGAGATGTTCCAGAAGGGTAACTTGGCATTTTGGGCAGAAGGGACAGTATGTGCAAAGGCCCTGGGGCAGATGAAGCAGTGTTCCAGAAATTAGATAAAAGCCAGAAAAGGGGAGAGAGTGGTGTCAGGTGAAGATGTGGGACAAGTCCAGGTCACATGAGCCAACTTCTTAAAGGCCACTGGGAGGATCTGGTCTGTATTCTAAGAACCGTGGGAAGATTTGTAATCTTTTTCAGGCAAAAGGGTCATGTGATATGATGTGATTTCATCCTTTAAAAGGGTGTCTTGATGACTGAGTGGAAACACAGAAACAGAGAAGATATTGGGGGGACCTGAGAAAGGCTTTTGCAACATGGAGGGGGACAGTCAGGCGCGTTTTGTAGAGACAGGGGTCTTGCATTGGGATCAAGAAAATTCAGAAGCAAGAGGAAGTCAGAAGAGGTCAGAGAAACATCTTTTTAGAAGTCGCAGCATAGAGGAGCCTGCCTGTATGAAGCCAAGTGAAGACAGGATGCAAGAAGCAGGCGGAACGACACGGTGAAAGGAACACGACCCCCTGTCCAGGGCTGTCATGTGCCGTGGTGCAGGCTGCTCACTGCACAAGGGTACCCACGCAGGTCAGGGGCGGCCACAGAGACGGGGCAGAGAGTGCCAAGAAAACACAGCCAGGATAAAGGGTCACCTCGTCGTTTTCAGAGTGGCGGGTGTTCTCAGTCTCCCTCAGCTTTTCCAAACCTGGGTCTCGCCTTAGGGTTAGGCTGTGGGGTCCCTGCCAGAGTCCCCATGTCATGTGTGTGAGAAGTTAAGAAAGATGACTCTTTCTCGAGGTGGATCCAGCCGCTGTTCAGCAGCCTCACGAGAGCTGCATGGAGGCCCTGGAGTTTATTTCTGCACGTGCTCCCTTGGGGAGGGATTTCAGGCTTGTGGCTCGGGGATCTCTTGTCCCATTTTCCTGGGATGGGCAGCTTCAGCAACGGAGGACGCCTCGACTCCCATCCGTGTCCTGTCTGCCTCGCTCTCCTTTCCCTTCCACCCACGGACACGGCTTCTTCCTAGCCTGTGTTTTCCGGGGTTCATCTGGGACTTTGGGTCGCAGGCAGCAACGCGGACCGAGCACGCCACACACTTCCTGGTGACTCCTCAACACAGATGCAGAGCAATTCAATTTTTTTCATAATGAGATTTCCCCGAAGGCCCATTTATTTACTGGCATCTTTCCGCACCGTCCTCAGGTGCTGTGGCTGCAGCCCAGCCCGCGCTGAAGTCAGATGTGATTTCCCTCATCAAAGGGTTTGGGAAAGATTCTACCCTTGACAGTGACCTGTATTACAATTACGGCTTATGCGGGGGGGCTCTTATTTGCCTAAGGAGACAACAAGATTTGCTCTGCAATTTGAGAAACACTTACAATACAGCTACCCATGCTGTAAGCTGATTATAAATAAAGTTCAGCCCCATTGCTTCCATCAGGATATCAGGATTCACCGTCAAATAAAAGGGCACAGCCCTTTTGCACAGTTGCAGTGCATACTCTGTACATAAATCAGATTCTCTTAGCAACTGCTGCGTATCATGTTTATTAAACACCTTCTGCTTATTACAGAGCAGGCTACTGAAAAACCTCTCTAAAGAGTCTTAGAAAACTCTTTGCACAAGTCAACTATTTTTAAAATCGACTAAGGGGACAGTAGCGTCTTTTCTTCAGAAGGGGGCACTCTGGGGGCTAGGGTAATAATAAGTGAGTGGGCTCTGGAAATCATGTGAGAAGAGGTTTTCATTTTCTTTTGCTCACTTTGCAAACAAGACAAGATCCCCAACAGAAGGAAAATTCATCTTTCTGATCGTCCCTGCAGACAGAGGGTCAGGGACTCAGAAGAGATGGCCGGGAGATGCTGGTGGGTCTCACCCCCTGGAGGGATGGGTGAGGGGCTCGAGCAGCAGAGAGGAGGGGGTGTGTGTCCCTGGGGACAGCAGGGACAGGATGAATCCACATCCCGCCCGGGGCTGGAGGCTCTGTTAGGCAGCTAGGTAGCAATGCTGATGTTTGGCATTAAGGGCTTCACTTTAAAAAGTTCTATTTCAGTTCCACCATAGGATCTCATAAAAACAGAGCCTTGAAAATGTTATGCAATCGTAAATTCCACTGTAGAGAAAGAGATTAGGGAGAAGGGGGGGCAATAAGAGCATATATCCCCCGTCAACCCCCATTCACTGCTGACCACAGGCGTGAGCTTTGCTTCTTCCAGAAGTAGAACAGACGTAACACAGACGTGGGCTCACTCGCACAGCTTTTATGTAACTGTAGATGAGGCGGTCTTGTCCAGAGGGTACCATGGCTTCACAGTCATGTCGGTGACCTGGCTTTGATGCCCGGTGGCCGTGGATCTCGCTCATGCCTGGTATCGTAGCATTATAAGCATGATTTCTGCTCTGACAGCTGGGTGCACACGTTCCGAGTCTCAGGTTTATGTCACTTTTTTTGTTTGTTTGTTTCTCCACTCTTGTCCTAGACCCTGGTGGAGAATCCTCAACATGCTATTGCTCCTCAGACTTGGGGGCTCATGGGTGCCATGCCCTGGTATTGGGGTGCCCCATCTCTCTCTCACCAGGGTGCCTTCAGGGATTGCCTGGGTTCTTTCGGGGGCAAACGCCCACCTCCATCTGAGTGGCTCAGATTCATTTCCTGGGTCAGTCAGCCAGAAACATCTTTGTCCTCACGTCCTGAGTCAAAGCGTCAGAGTGGCCGAGCCCCGTCGAAAAGCCTGGGAGAAGCCGCCTTGCCTCTTCCAGCTTCGGGAGGCTCCGGGCATCCTGGGGGGTCCCTGGCTGGTGGCTCTTTCTGTCTTCATGGCCACTTCTCTATGAACATTTCTCTTCTGTGTGTTTCTTAGAAAGATTTACCATTGGATTTAGAACCTTCACAGAAATTCCAGAAGGATCTTCTCTAGAGACCTTTCATTTGACAACATCTGTGAAGATCCTTAGTCCAAATAAGGTCACCTCCGCAGGCACCAGGAGTCAGGATGTAAACGCGTGCCTCCCCCTCGCCCGCCCCCTCCTCAGGTCCTCCCAGCAGACCAAACGCCTTCTTAGTCAGCGCGCTAGGGGAGAGGGGAGCTTTGAAGTCCTCACGTTGGGGGTTGTGCTCCTCCGAGTAGGTCTTAACCACTTGCTCCAGTTAAGGGCCGTGTCTACTTTTGCTTGTTCATTCAGCCTTTAGTTCAGGCACCAGGGCCTGAGGCATGAAGCCAAGTGGGGCGAAGGTCTGAAGTCCCTTTGAGAAGCAGAAAAGGCACCAAACATGATACCAAACCATTGAAAAGCCCAGGCTTGGGTGAGAAAAGTGACGATCTGGGGTGGATTTCAGAGCTTTCCATTCTGTGTCCAAACCTCCAAGATTTTCGCAAATCTCCATCCTTTATGGCTAGAAGATTTGATTCTTTGAAATGGTCAGAGGCCATGGGGGACCAGAACAGTCTGTAAGATGGATGACAAAAAGCTGGAGGAGCCATTTGGAGTGAAGAAAAGTGGAGGCGGGTGGGGATGGAGCCAGGAGGGTCCAAAACAAAAAGATTTCTGGCATGATCTGGGAATGCGAGGGAGGCTGGGCCCCCCAAGTCACTGCTTCAAAGGGACCTACGTGCAGTTTCAAAAGACCTCACATTTTTGTTCTAGAAAGAGACACATGTTCTTTCTAGTACTTAGAAATAAGGGGGAGCACTTGCATTTTTGCTTTTTATTTTTCCTTTCTCTTGCCCTCACTCTAGGTCTGGAGTTGGTGTGTCGATCAGAAATCTCACCACCCCACACCTCTGTGCTCATGGGTCTGAAAAACAGAAAATGAGTTGGGGGAAGGAACAAATGATTGCTCGCTTTTGTCAAGTCGAAAGTGCAGAGAGGATAAAGCATTGCTCCACACACGGCCACTGGCGTCTCACAAACACAGGAGAGCTCAGCAGCACGTGTGCTCTCATGTCGGAGTAAGGGACAGGCCTCCGAAGTGGAAGGGTCTTTAGGAAGAACCCGGGCCCCCTTATCCTCTGTGAATCAACGACCCCTCTGTTCTGCGCCTGGGCACCAGGAGAAGGGCCCTGGAGCGCCATACGGGGCAGTAGGGTGATGTGTGAAATGTAAAAGCTCCAAAGCTGATGACTGACTACAGAGCAACTAGAACCTTCTGCTTATCACACTTGCCATGGACGTCATCTCTAAGCCTGCGCACCACCCAGCTGTCCCCTCTGACCTGGTTTGGCCCCAGGCGCAGAGGGCATGTTGGGTAACAGCTGTGTCAGCTTCTGGCTCTCGTGCAGCTCATGGGAACCCCCGTGCGAGTCTGCAGTCGAGGCCGCAGCGGCCTGTGGGGCCGCGTCCACGTGCATTAACTCACACCCCGCACACAGGGTGGTGCCGGAGGCAGGGGACACTCAGGGACCCCAGGCCCTTCCCCGTCTCCATCCTGCCAGCCTGCCCTCCTTCGGAGCAGCTGTGGGCTCCGCCAGCTCAGCATTAAGGATCGTCTTTCTTTTTCATCCTTGAAAACAAGCAGACAAAACAAGAAAGGAGGACAAATAAATAAAATAAGCAAACCCCCTGTCACACGTTCCTTTCCCTCCCCAACCCCATCCAGTAACCTCAGCCTTGCTGTCAAAATCCAAAGGTTTCAGCCCCCTCTGGTGACTCGGGCTGGAGTGTGGACTCTGTGGGGCCCAAGCACCTGAGTTCGAGACTCAGGGGCCGGGGTTGGGGGGACCACACATGAACAAGTAAATTAATGAAATTGCCTCTTCCTCCTCTCTCTCCCTTCCTGTCTGCTTCCTTCCTTTAAAGAAAAAAAAAAAAAAAAAAAAAGACAGGTTTATTTCAATTTCATTTCATCAGCTCACTTGCGTTGTTTCTCTGTATTCCAAATGTAGGTGAAATCATCCGGTATTTGTCTTCCCCCTCAGACTCATCTCACTCGACAAAGTACCCTCAGGTTCCGTCCATGTTGTCATCATGTCAGGATTTCACTTTTTTGTGGGCGAGTAGTATTCCATCCATCCATCTGTCTATCCATACACACATACATACCAATTCTTCTATCCATTCATCCATTGACGGATGCATAGGTTGACTCCATATAGGCTATTGTAAATAGTATTATAATAAACAGAGGGATGCACACATCTTTTTGAGTTCATATTTGCAGATTTTATGGATGGATACTTAGAACTTGGATTAGGGGATCACATGGCAATTTTAGCTTTAGTTTTTTGAGAAATCATCACTCTGTTTTCCAAAGTGACATCACCACGCTGCACGCCCACCCACAGTGGGTCCCCCTTCATCCCTCCAACACCTGTTGGGTCTTGTCTATTTGATCTCGGCCATCCTCACCCTGCGCGGTGATATCTCACTGGGGTTTTGATGTGCGTTTTCCAGCCCTCAGCGACGAAGGACATTCTACTAATGCCTGTCACTCATCCTCGGTGGAGAGGCATCTGTTTAGATCGTCTGCCCATGTTTTCATTGAGTTGTTTGTGGTTGCGCTGTATGAGTTCTTTATATAGTTTGGAAATACATAACTTGTCAGGTGTGTGATGTGCAAATGTCTGCTTCCAATCAGTAGGGTGTCTTTTTCATGCTGGTGACCGTCGCTTTTGTTGTACATAAACTCTGTAGTTTGCTGCCATCCCATTGTTCGTATTTTTCTTTTCTTTCCCTTGCCATTGGAGGGGAGTCCCTGAAGACATGTCTAGAAAGACTGCAGTGACTGATATGACCTGGGTTTTCCTATCTATTTCATAGCTTCCTGTCTTACATCCAGGTCTTTCATCCTTTTCGAACTCATTTTTGTGCAGGGTGTAGGAAGTTACCCCGGTTTCACTCATTGGCATGTGGCCCAACTCAGTCTACTGGTTGAAATGACTTTCCTTTCTCTGTCACAAGCTCACGGCACCTTTGCTGTGCATTAACTGACCATCCATGTGTGGGCCGGGGAGCCGGCTCTCTGTGTGAGGCTCTGCGCTGCGCTCTGGGAGACGACAGGAATCGAACACATAAATCAAAGCTCGGGGGTTCTCCTTCCAGTCGAAGGAACCCCCAGATTCACATAAATCCATGAATGATACACACATCGAGAGCCAAGGAGGGTCCCAGTCCCGGAGAACGTGGCGACCATAAAGTATCTGCACTGCTGGGAGTAGACAGTCTGCTGGTGAGCTTGCAGATCTTTCCAGAAGGCGATGTGACCACCTTTATCGTTGTTTTTAAATGTGCATTCCCGGCATGCACTAGTGGAGTAGCGGTTGAGTTTGCCGTCTCTGGCCAGCGCAGCCTGCTCCCCTAGTGTTTAGCACCAGAGGAGGAGTAATTGCCCTGGCAGTGTCCTGGCTGAGTTCCAACTTGGGTGATTAAACCCCTCCAGGACCAGGGTTCATGCCCCGGGGCTGGGGTAACAACTAAGATGCACAACTATTAATAAAATAAGTAAAATGCTCCCTCCTCTCTCTTCCTGCCTGTCTACACGCCTTCATCCCTACTTGCATCCCTTTACATACAGACAGACAGACACAAATACACACACATGCACACATACATATGTTTTAAATGTGTGTTCCCATTGAACCATCAATTTCATTGTTAAGAAATTATTTTAACTCCTAAATAAGTTTTTTGTTTATGACCACAGAGATGCACAAAGAGCAATACACCCAGGAGGCACACGGTACGCTGCTGCTAATACTAGAGTCCTGTTTACAGCAGGAGCCCCTGCCTTCCGAAGAGACACCTGCCCGCTGGAGAAGCCTCCGTGGAGTGGGGCTGCCTGGGTCCTGCTCCAGGGCTTCCACAGAGAGAGACGGGCGGGGTCTGGGATTGGCCTGCCTGGGAGAGGAGCGTGTGGACTTACGGGTCACGACCAGCGTGGTGCTCTGCTCTGGGCTAGGGAAGCAGAGATAGGACGTGATGCCCCAGGGTCCCCGAGATCAGAACAATGAGCTGATTTTTCAGTGGGGAGAGGGCCTGGGAGAGGAGGGCACATGGACTCGTGTAAGCAGGAGCCGTTACTGTGAAAATTCATTTCCAACCTTAGTTTTACCCCCGCTGAGTTCTAGAAACCTGGAGCAGAGACAGGGATGACTAAAGACCACGGAGAGGGGCTGCCTGTCTGTCCGCCTCTAGAGCCCACCTCGAGCGGATGGAGGTGCAGACCTGCGGGGCTGTGCGTTGGGGTCATTTCCGCTCCCCTGGTGTTTAGCACCAGAGGAGGAGTAATTGCCCTGGCAGTGTCCTGGCTGAGTTCCAACTTGGGTGATTACATTCTGCCTACTTAAAATTCCCCCCTCTGGTCTCCATGGTAGAGGCAATTCTTCAAGCCCTCTCCTGTTAGGGGGAAAAATGAAGAAAGGACCCAGGCTCGCCTTCTCCAGCATGGAGGCATACAGGCCTGCAGGTGCCCCCCCCCAGATGTATTTTCTTTCTAAATGGGGAGTGGAGGGTCCCCATTGGAACAGATCCGCCAAACAGGTTGGCATTTTCCAGAAAGAAAGATTTCATTTAAAGAGGGGAGGAGGGGCACGGTGGGGAGAACACACAGACGGAGAGATTCCTTTAGGTGAGGCCGCAGTGCTGTCGGCTGGGATGGGCCTGGTGGGCCTGGGCTCAGACCTCCATCCTTCACAGCCCCTGATCCCCCTGTGGCGCCCCCCTTCCTGTCCCAGGCACCCTATGGCTTAATTATAGAATATGAAATTGTTTCCTTTCATTTGGATGCTATTGGGAGTGATGCATGGATAAGACAGCAGCTTGAGAATCCAATGATCCTCCAGACCAACATGACCCGGGAGAAGAAAGAGTGTTTTCACTATTACCCTAAACCACTCGGCCGGTGTCACAGACGCTGCTGTTGCGTGCAGATCTCCGCGGACTGGCGCCACGCGTCCTGAGTGGCTTTATTAGTTAAAGTGCGTTGAGATTTCCCAACATTTGTATCGAATGTATTTTCTAAACATATGCACCCACGCACGCACACACACGCGTGCACGCGTGCGCACACGTGTGCACACAAACACACAATGATCATGCACATGCATGCACACACAATACACATGCTATCGCACACAAGCACACAAATGCACACATGTATGCACACATGTACACACGCGCACACAAAGCACACAAGCACACATACGCACAAGACACACATGAGCATGCACACATGCACATGCAATGCACAACACAATGCAATGCTCGTACACAAGCACACACACATGCACACACAAGCACACAGGCACACACATATGCACACATGCACACAAGCACACATGCACACACGCACGATGCACCAAATGGCTCAGGAGAAGCGGTGAAGTTGCATCGCATGAAGTCTGCTCCTCCCTCACCCTCTTCCCCACTTGCCAGGGATACTTGAGAGTCTCAGCTTCGCCACCAGCCCAGCCACCGCCAGGCTGAAAGAACCATGATTAACCCTTGATTTACGGGAGGGTTGCGGGGTATGAAACATTGGAAACTGCCTGCGGCTGAGACAGAAAGGCAGCGAGACCCGTGTGCAGGGATCCTGCAGGGAGGCCGATGCCGGTGACAAGTGCTGGAGCAGGGTCGCAGAAGAAAAAGCCAGGAGGCCCCCTGCAACAGCACTCCGTGCACCCCTGCATGTCTGAGCCCTTTGCTCACCCGTGTCACACAAAAGGCACCTGGCCTGCAGTCCTTGTGTCCCTGTCCACTCCTGGGTGGTCCCCGTGCTAATTACTGGGTGGAGGCTCTGGTGTTTTCGGACCTGGGGGTGTCTGGGCCCAGGGAAATACTACACCATAGCAATCCTCCTTGTGTGTCAAATGCCCTCCAATGGACAACAGTCCGGCCGCCTCCTGTCGCGATTCCCTTCTGCCTATGCTGAGTTAGCAAGAGCTTTCTGCCTGATTGTCCTAGCCATGCGAGGGCTGTGCCCAGGCACCTGGCTCCCCCAGGGGCTGCCCCCAACTCATGGAGGCTCTTGAGGCAGCTCTTGTGTGCCTGTCACTGCCTGCACAGACCATGAGCTCCACTCAGTGGAGCCAGGTTGAGGCTCAAGAATTTCCATCCCATAGTGGCCGGCACAGCCCGGGAGGCGTGATTTGAAGTCAGAAGCAAGTGAGGCTTGGGGTCCAAGCTGTGCCCTGCGTGCCTATATGCGGAGGCGGCCACGGGCCATCCCGGTTCTTGGTTCTGCATAGCCCTTGCCTGGGGGTGGGAGTGCTCTCTGCACGCACTTCCTCCTCGCTCCTCTCTGGGGCGTCCTGCCTGCTGCTCCCTCAGTGGCCTTGGCCAGTGCCATTGGTGGCCCCCACTTCCAAGCTCCAGGGCAAAAACAAAACAACAAAAGGGGCTTGAGACTTAATGGCAACTCAGAGAGCTAAGTGACAGTTTTCAATTTCCTCCAGCTTCTTAATATAATTTTCTATAGTGGTATTTTCAAGCCCCCAACCCTGGTTTGAAGAAATGCTCAAGAAGGCGTAGCCACAAAGATTACAAGCACTCGAGGAAACAGTCGTCCCATTTTAGTGGACCTGGATTTCAAAAACACCTGACAGGAGAAAGGAAGAAGAAAAGAAAAGATCTTTCAATCAGCCCTGGTCAGAAGCCACACAGCCCCTTGCAGAAGGGGCATTGTCCCTGATGGAGCCTTGATGCGGTCCTGTCATTGCTGCCTTTACCCATCAGGTTTTATTTTCTGCCAAGAGGCGAGGCGTGAAAATCACCGTCTGAGAGCCTCTTGGCCAGCTCTTGGGAAAGAAGCAATGTTCTCCTTTAAATGCAGCTGAAGGGTTTTTTAGCAGCCATCGAGGGCAAAGTGGGTACCACGGCCCAAGCAGAAGTGACTTTCTGGGGCTGCAGGGAGAGGTGACTCCCACTGGATTCTTCTCCACTGGGGTTCCCACTGCTGGCAGGCTTGTCTAGAGAACAAGACCCATTGTGTGCGTCCTTCCCTGGAGAAGCAGCCTGCAGCCCCTCCCGCCCCCACCCTGCAGCTGTTTTGTGCTTCAAATATCTGATCACTTTTTAAACTGATGCACAGGGAAGAACACATTCATTTTTCAAGCCAACGAGGCTGCGGGGGAAAAACAGGTTTTGCTGCCGGGGACAACATGGCAGAGTCTGTTTTCCCAAACAGTACCAGCTCTGCCTTCCTCCCTTCCGCAGTATTCATTTTCCTTCTTAGAAAAGGGGTTAAAATTAGTAGGCACATTTCATATTAGCGTATTTCATGCAATAAAGCATAAATTATTTAAAATAACACGACCTTTTATCTTGCACCTTTTGAAGGAAGCAAATTAAAAATGTAAATTGGGAGCTAATTAATATGCAAATGTATTCATTCGAAGTTAACAATTAGCAATTAAACCTGCAGTGTCTACAAAGAGCACGGACAAAATTAGTAACTTAATTTATCATTAAAAAATGAAAACGTACACAAAATTTTAATTGACTTTCAAAATATTTCCCCGCTTTTTTTCCTTTCATTTTTAAAATACGCCCCCCTCCCAATTTTTATTTTTGCAAGATGCCTTAGCGCCACAGAGAAACTGGGTGCATGCAGCATTCGGGGGGTAGGGGGTTCATGAAATAGGATGGGAGGAAAATATGTGAGGAAAGTTTGCCTTTACAGGAGGTATTAAAAGATGACATTTAGGAGTATTGACTTGTGTTTCATAGTCAAATTCAAGAGAGAAATAAACACATAGATTCTCCCGTGTTGGGGAATAGAGATGGCTGAGATCTGTTCAGAAGAAGGGGGAGAGCTACACCCTGCCTGCCTGCGTAGATGTGTGTGCGCGTGTGTGCGCGTGTGTGTGTGTGCGCGCGCGCCTTCTAGAAGACTCACAACAAATGCACAGGGTCATTTAAATACTTCTGGTTCAGCTTTGAGGATTCCAGTACAAAACAGTTGCATGGGGAATCAGCAACACATAGCTTAAGATGTAAATAAGACACTCTCGGTTGATCAAGATCCACATTAACATTCAATGTGGCATCTGTCTTCCTCCCTGCAACCCAGATACACGTATTTTCCGCTTTCTGTTCTTCGGCAGGATTTAAAGAGCAAACCTTTGCATATTTTCCTGACTGGGGGTTTATTGGCGGCACCTCCCCACCATCAGCCTCCCTCTGCCTGCAGATGTGAGCTGTCTTTTCACACACTCGCTTTCGAACACCAGGCGCCAGAGGAAAGAGTCCAGCGAACATGGGATTGTCACTGAAACCTTATTTTGTTTCTCTGAATAGCACCTGCTGCTCCGGCTCCATTGAGAGCTTGCTGAGTTTTGTTCACAAGTGTTTCTGGCGGGGGCGCGGGGTTGATGGGGGCCTCACTGGCTTGGCTTTTCTGTCCTGTCCTGGGTGACTTTGTTCTGGAGCAGTTGTCTCTGCCGGCTCCTGCAGGGTGCCTTCTGGAGGAGGGGGCTCTTGTTTGTAAGATCAAGGTTTCCCCTCCATGGACATTTGCTGTGGTAACAGTTCCAGGGTCTTTGGAACTGGGATGGGGGTCTGACTGCTTTCACCAGGCCCCACACTGGTTCGGACGCAATTGATCTTGCATTTCCCACCATGCTGTCTCCGTTCCTAGCCATAAGGGACAGACAGCCTGCGGGGTGAGAAACTCGAAGGCCACGCATGGGGCCAACGGCAGAAAACATTGAGTCACTTTCATTTGGTTTCACAGAAGGCGATTCTGATGTAATAACACTGACACATTTTAAAAATTTAATTGTTATTATTCTCATGTATTTATTTCACTCTCTGCCTAGAACTGGAGAAGAAACTGTATCAGGGGACATGGAAACATTCTTCCCTTTCATAGTTGGATCCAAGAAAGGTGTTTCTCTCCTAAATGTGTGTTCCTCTGGGGCCCTCTCATGCGTCCCAGTATGCTCAATACTCCAGAACTTTCTGATAATTAGAAGGGTCATTTAGAAACGAAACCCCCACCCCCCGCCAGGCTTAGCTTTAACAGAAAATTAAACAAGTCACTAAATCCAACTCTTAACTTGAGCAAAATTGTGATTCAGTTGTGGTCATTGCTCCAAGCCAGGAAGAAACGTTATACTAGCCCTTCACCGCACCCTCCTCATTTCACTCAGTGATCCCAGGATAATGGCCCGGCCGGGAGCTGTGTGATTTGGAGGCTCATACAAGATACTTAGGAACCAGCTTATAAAAATGAATGACTTCTCGTTTTACAGAAAATATGCGCCGTTCTATTTCAGTATGGAAACAATATGAGCGCCCTTCGTGATCGCTGTTCATGACCCACACAGGGTTTGAACATGTCCCTTTGATTCCTTCTGAGCCTCCTTGGGCTGCTAAGCCCCCGAATAAAGGTTTCTTCCTTCCAAGACGCACATTTCAAGACAGGCACTGTCACCAAATGAAATCAAAGCGGAAGCCTGCACACCTACCTCCTCCACCATAAAAGACCCAAACGGCCTTCCGTACGTGTGCGCGCTTGCGAGCCTGCGGTATTAAGCAGCTAACAACAATCTGAGAATTAAGTTACCACAATTAGGAATTAGACGCAGGTGGCATAATAATGGTGCTTTTTTCATTTCATTTATTAGCAAAAAGAGGGAGAGAGGAGCTTCATTTATTTTCATCAGCGCCTCAGTAAAAGCGGAGCAATTTGCAACACAAAAAATCATTTCAAGTAACCCAGCGTCTGCAAACCTCTTTTTCTTTTTTTGCTTTAAAAGCCTTTCAAAGTTCAACCCCACCACCAGCAACACCACCACCACCCGCCCCGTATTCTGCAAGGGGGTCTATGTATCTTCCGCGGAGCGGAGCGGTGCCTGCGGGTGGGGTGGGACTGTCTCCCCGACTGAGCGCTTTCCGGCTGCAGCTCCGGCCAAGGCTTAAGTGGGATCTTGCGCCCTTCCCCTTTCGCCCACCTCTCACGGGCTTGTCTGAGCCTGGCACAGAGTGAGTTCCGGTGCAACTGCCCCCCGTCCCCCGCAAATAAATAAAGCGCGCGACACCCTTTTGCATGGCATCGCCGCCGGCCCGCACCCCGCAGCCCCTGCACCCTCTGCGGGCCCGCACCCGCCAGGGCGCTGACCCCCTGCTTCTCCGCGGTCCCCGCGCGCAACCCTTGCGCGCCCTCTAGCGCCGACATCGGGGGTCGCCGCGGGCGGCTCCGCGCGGCGCTGCGGTCGGCGTCCGGCTCCCCAGGGGAGGGTGCGGGGTGCAAGGGGCGCGGGGTGCCCAGGCGCGTGCGTCGCACGAGTCCCCTGCGAGCCGGGGGCGGCGGCCTGGCGACTCTATTGAATTTGGGGAGCCCTGTCCTTGCGTGGGGCCGCTAAGCGCGTGTGCCCCGCACGTGACATTCCCCGGGCGCGGGCCGCAGAGGCCCCGGCCAGGCCGCCGCCCGCTTTCGTCCCAGCCCCGCCGCCTGCGTTCGTCCGGCGCCCGCGGGGCCGGATTTCCCTCGCGTTTTCCCGCGCCCGCGCCCTGCTCCTGCAGTCCGGCCCTTCGCCCACCTCCTCCCCTGCACCTGCCGGGTCTCCTGGGGTCTCCCGTCGCGCACCCCAACTCTGGGTCTATCTCGCCCTGTTTCATTTGTTATTTCAGAGCCGGCTGTTCACCCACACTCTGCTGTCTCCTAATGTGTGTTCCCCGGTCGCTCGCCTCTGTCTGCTGGTTTTCCCCCTCCAGCTTTCTCGCGGACTCGCTTTCTTCTTTTTCTACTTTTCTGCCTCACCGTTTCTTCCCTCTCTCTGCATTTCTGTTCCTCGGCCTCCAACTTTATGTTTCAGCTTGTATATTTATATTCTCTGCCTCCTGTCTCTCCCTGCGCTCCCCCGCCCCCGCCCCCATTGCAGTTCCCCGGGGAATCTCTCAAATAAATCACCGGCCTCCTCGCGTTTCATCATCACTAAGCAAAGCGACTTGGTCTGGGTCTGCGTCGAATTATTTGCGGCCCCTGCCAGACTGCGCTGGGCAGGGTCAAGGCCAGGCAGCCTGAATGTTTGGGTCTTAATTTTCTTTCTATGTTATGTTGGTTTTGGTTTGTTTGTTTGTTTGTTTTATGTTTGCCTAAAAGCCAACCGGAATTCTTTAGGAATCCGCTGGCCTCTTGGGGGAGCGGCAGGAGGTGAGTGGAGGTGGAGGTGCAAGGCCCAGCAGTTGTCGGGCGGAGAATCCTCCGCAGGATCTCCAAGCTGGACTTTTCAAGAAAAGTACAGGTGGCGTCTGGAGCTCTGGCGCGATGCTGAGCCTTCCGAGCCAAGCACACCTTTACCTAGAGCAGTGTCCACTTTCAGCCGCCTGGAAACTTTCCAAAGGGCCAGAGAAAAGGATCGGCACCCCAATCAGAGGGGGAATTCACATCAGAACAATGAGCCAGTCCCCTCCTCTGTGAAGCCAGCAGGATTGTGAAACCAAGGAGGGAAGGCTGCAGGGGCTTGGGGACCAGCGGTAGCCACCACCCTTTTGGAGAGAAATTTGGCAGTCTGTGCAAAAGCCTTTAAAACGCTCGTACCTTCGGATTCAGTCATTCCACTTCTGGGAACCGAGCCCAAAGAAATCATCTGAAATGTGCAAAGAGCTTTATGCCCCATGCTGGAAACTGAGCTGCCGTTTATGAGAGAGGAAAACTGGGAATAGCTTGAATGTCCCTCAAAGTGGACTGCTTCGGTGGCCTGTCCACCGCTTACAATGCATGCGGGCGTGGAAATCATGTTTGCCAGAGTCCAGCGACCTGGCCGTGGGGGCACCCAAATGTGAGGCCAAAAGCAAGAGTCACAAATGCAAAACGAGATAAACCTGGTTCGCGGTGTGTGCGCCCCTGTGCAGGGTCTGGGAACTCCGCCGAGTTCTTGGAATGAGCCTGACTTTCCCTCTAGACTAGGATAAAACCTTATTTTTTTTTCAACCCTTTAAAAAGTGGTTCTGACTGTGACTGGCTACAGGAGGAGGAGATAGAAAGGAGGGTGGCAAGTCCCAGATGAGCTGGGCTGAGGAGAGACATGTGCCCGTTTCTAAGGTGATGGAGAGGCCAGGGACGGAGGCTGGGTTTGGGGGGAGAGGGGTCCTGGATGCAGACCCTGCTTCACTCACTCCTTGCCTGGCGGGAAGCTGAGCTCTGCCAAGGGCTGGCTGCCTCCTTAGTGGGTCAACGTGGGGTCTGTCTTCACCCACTGACCAGGCTCTTTATGTCTCCAGCTTCTGTCCTCCGTGGTCATCCATCATCCTTCATGCTAATGACACGTGGGGGAAATCCACAGACCATTCTCTCTGAAGAGAAACCACGGACTGGGCTCAGACCCCAAACCAGACCTTCAGGCAGCAGCATCCGCTTTGAGCTTCCAGCTTCCAGTCTCGCACGCAGCCGGTATCCGGGCAGACGTTTCCCAAAGCGTGCTCTGGGGAACCCTGTCCTGGAGACGGCGGGGGACACTGGGAGCGTGCAGTGAGCCATCTGCGTCCTGTGCACCGGGCCGCGGGTCCTCAGACACGGAGCACGTGCACGCTACGGGGTCTCTCATCACCCTGATTGCTTTTTTCATTCTGTCCATCCTTCATTCGAGGCTGATCTTGGTAAAATTTGAAATGGATGAGGTTTGTTTTAGGTGACCTCTCACCTCCCCTTTCAGAATGTATTTTCTCCCCACAGGTCCCTGCTCTCTCCCTCCCACGCCACAGCACTGTCCACAAGAGTAGCCGCGATGCTGGAAGGCTCTCAAATTCGTGCCGTCGATGGGACCTCACGAGCCGCTGTGACAAGTGTCTGCTGAGAGTGTGTCGAGTGCCACCGAGCAACCACATTTTAGTTTATTTCCATGTTAATTAATTTAAATTTAAATTAAATAGCCACATATGGCCAGCGACTGCAGTGTTGGACAGGGCAGGGCCATCGAAACCTGTCTTCGGTTCTGCTGCTGGTCTCACTCAACTCAGAGCCACCCTGCATGTCCACATGTCACTGGCTCTGCCGGGCTCAGTCTGGATGTCATGTCTGGGGGTGTTGGACAGACTCGGGGTCCTGCTCACAGGGCAGACACGCGTCCACATCTCTCCCTACCCAGGCAAGGACTGCACAGCAGTGGCTGGAAATCAAGTGTTACAGGCATTTTTACACCACAGAAATGGGCACTGGATCTGTGTCCCCAGGGAGCTTGTGAAAGGTTTTAGCAGCACCTCCTGTGGGACAGAGCCCAGACATGCGAGCCCCTCTGAGCGAGTGGCTCCTGCCTTGTGCTTACCCATGTCCCTGCTCTGCTGAGGCACTGCCTGTCTTTCTGGGGCCACGGGTTCGAGTCTTGCTCTGGTTCTTACTAGCTGTTGACATTGAGGCCTCTCTCTGAGTCCATGTCCTTGGGTGTTAAATGGGCATAAACTCCCTTTCCTGCTCACCTAAGGTGGGGGGTGTTGTAAGAAAAATATGGGGACGCTTCGAGAAGCCAGGCCATTCAATGCATTGTTTTGGAAATTCCGGAGACATTCTGAATGCTCTTCAGTTCTTTGCCATCTTAGGTTTGGGTACCACGTGATGTAAGGACAACTGGTCTGTCTTCTCAGTGAGCTAAAGTCCCAGGGACAAAGCAGCCACCACCAGCCGGGGACGGGCTGTATACCTGCCCAGCTAGCCAGACAATGCTCGTGAACCAGCTGCTGCAATTCCGTGCTCTTCTCTCTTGAAAGCCCACCACTATTTGTCAGCTATTTTTCTCTCTGAGAAATGTAGTCTCTCCAATCTGCCATGCTAATGACCATGGTGGGCATTTCGGCGTCTGTGGCCTGTGAAAGTAACTGTATAGCAGGGCTGCTCCAAAGGGGTTAATTGCATCGAAGCATTGGAAAGTGATTATCTAATTAAACTTTGAAATGGATGGTAAAAACACTGGGTGACAGGCTGTCTATGGGAGGGTCCCCTGAGGTGCGCTGTGTTCGTCGCTAATCATCTCCCTTGTTCGAGCTGTGCTTGCCCCACGGAGCCAGCTCAGACCTCGTCGTGGGCTCCGGATGGGCCCCAGCCTCGTCGGGCAGGCAGACTGCCCCCAGTGTCCGTGGCCTCCTGAACTCTGCTGTGGCACGTGGATGTCTTGAAAAACGTCATCGCTGGTCTCAGCTCCTTGATTTCTAGTTCAAATCAAAAGGTTACTTCTATATTTAGAGCCATGAAATCAAAGACATGGGAAGCATTGGCAGTTAGTCTACGTAGTGATGAATGTCACCAGGAAAGGTAGGTTCGCGACCAAAGACTCCAGGCACGGATGGAGCACGCGTGTGGGATCCTTGGCATGCCCACCCATGGTCGCTCGGTCCCAGGCGAGGCCCCGGGTGGGCGCCCTAGGGCTGCAGATGGGTCCACTGCTGTGCCTGCGTTCCGACAAGGTTCTGTGACTTAGAAGACTGTCCTGTTTGCACGTCATTCCTGCTTTGGATGTGGCGGCCGGCACCTCTGTGTTTGATGGGGGTGGCTGCTTGGGCTGATTCAACGACTGCCTCTGTGTCCTGCAAAGCAGGTTGTCTGACACGGGGACCCAGTGGCTGGTGCTGGATGCCATGGAGACCTGGGGAAGCCAGGCTTCATTTCCATGGGGGACAAGGCGGAAAATGTCATCGAGGTGGCCTGTGAGCCTGACGTTCACCGACGGGGAGCCAGGAGAGAGCACAAGAAAAAGGCAGGTGGGCAGGGAGCTTGGGGCCGAGGAGTCAGCAGCAGTGACTTGAGACCTGCATTCTGCTTGTTGTGTGATGTTTGCAGGACTGCTTCATGCGGCAGTGAGTATCTATTCTGAGCATCTATCAAGTGTGGATGCTGTGACTTTACAGAGCTTTCGCATTCTAGAGCGATGGTAGCCATGCTTTGAGGAGAGGACCTGCTCACATCTCTGGGGACGATCACTGGGGTGACAATTTGGAAGAGAATCTGCGATGGGTCTGGAAGCTGGGAGACCCCTGAGGAGACTCCTGTGACAGGCCAGGGAGAGATGAGGAGACAGGAGGAGACGGGAGGAGACCGGTAAGGAGGAGAAGACAGACTTGAAAACCACCGAAGCCACTGGAATGAACGCACTGCCGTTACTTAAATTCCCCTGCAGGTTTGCCTTCATGGCATCACACTTTAATATTGTGCCCTCGCAAAGGTGACGCAGTCACATGAGAAAAGCCACCCAAGGAAGATCACTGCGTTCCCATCAATGACGACTGGGGACATAATTCATTACACTGCTCAGTGTCACTTCCGCAAATGTCCCCGTGACAAATGCATCTTAGGGCGCGGAGCCAAGAAAAGCAGGCTCTCCTAATGGGCGGGCTGGGTCCTCGCTCCAGACCACCGGTACCCCAGGGCCTGCCCCCTCCCTTCTGGACTCACAGGGAAGTTTGGGGCTTCCTTCCTGTAGTTTTGCCTTGAATAATGTGTCCCCCCCATCCCGTTTGATCTAATTATATTCTATTTTTAGTGTCGGTTGCCTTTTTTGGGAAATGGAGGTGGAGAGAAAGCCCAATGATTAAGTCCATCAGTAGCTGGTTTTAAATAGCTTCTGGCAGCGTTAGGTGGGCTTTGCATTTGGAGGCTCCAAAGGAGGAGGGGGCATCACAGCAGGAGGCATCTTTTCATTTTTAAAGTCAATGCTAGAAAAAATGCTAAGCTCCACTGGCTGTTCTGAAGATTCAGCAGGGAGGCTGGATGGCCTAAGAGGAGGTACACGCTGGAACCAGGATGTTGGAGCACAACCTGGCCTGAGAATCGATTCCTCTCTTTGCACCTCAGTTTCTTCATCTGTAAAATGGCCCTGAAGTCGTGTCTGCCTCTGAGGACTAGAGCAGGCTCAGCACACAGTCAGCCTTCACTGCTGGTGGCTGTTACTTCTAAGTGCTCATCAACTTTAGGGAAACTCGTCCCACCCCTGAAGACAGCGGGAGTCGCGTGCCGGGTGTCAGTCCAGAAGAGTGAAGATCATGGCCAGCGGCGAGGGGTCCATCTCGCCACCCCTGCTGCCAAGCTGCTTGCGTTGTGTTTGACAATTGCCGGTCTTTGCTACGCATTTTATCTCATCCTCTGAACACTTACTGAATCAGTTATTCAATGTTTACTTGATATTAAGCATATGGATTCAAATTTTGGTCATATTTTACAGCAATTAATTCAACGTCAAGACCTTTTTTTTTTTTGCTGTCTACTTTAACTTAAATGATATCTTGTGAGCACCTACTGGCACCGAGACAGAGCAGTACAATTTAAATCATAGTCCCTGGTCAAGCTTGTTTGGGAAACGCTGCGGCCCACTTGACTCTTCAAAGAGAGCGTCACTCTTTATGATGAACATTCGATCGACATAAGCCATGGCTGTTTTTACCATGAGCAATAGTTCTGCCCACCCGTACCAGCTGGAAAACAATGTCTGTGTGTTTATCATTCTTTCATGCATCTATTCATTCACTCATCCATTACTGAGTCCCTTCTCTGCTGTTCCAGGTACCATGTGAAGCTTTGCAGCAGTTTTTCCTCCCATGTTCTACATCTGAGATGTCCAACATGGTGGCCGTGACCACTTGACTGGATCGCACCTAAAAAGAGGCAAGTTTAAAGGCAGATGTGTGTGCGTGCTAAATCTACCCAGATCTTCCAAGATTTCATCTAAAAAGGAATGCAAAGTATCTTTTAAATAATGCCTATGCATTATATATTAAAAACACATAATCATGTAAATTAAATAATTCCCAGTTTACCAGTTGGAAGAATATTGGATGTAATGGGTTAAATACAATTAAATACAAGCAAGTGTCACTGAATGACAGGAATATATTCTGAGAGATGCATCGTTAGGCGATTTCATCATTGAGCTAACACCAGAGAGTGAACTTACACAAATCTAGTTGCTGTGACCTGCCGCACACCTTGGCTCTGTATGGGCAGTCTCATTGACCAAACGTTGCTGTGCCACAAATGACTATTAGCGTTCCTTTCACTTGCTTCTTTACATTTTTTTTTAATGGAAACTTTTTTAGATGACATTCGGCTCACGCTCTGTTTCTATTGAACAGCACTGGTCTAAAAAGTTCACAGGTAGGTGACTGGTAATTATAACACAACTAGCAGAGTGCTATAATTTTCCAGATCTCCCCAGAAGTGCTGTCTAACATGCGAAGACCCCCCAGAGGCAGGTAGAAGCCTGTGGAGCACCCAGCTGTCACTGGAGGCTCAAGGCCCTAACTGAAGTCGGGGTCGGGAGACCAGAGATGGAAAGTTGGGACACAGGACTTGGAGTGTGATCACAAACATTGGGATCATGTGGCAGTTTGAGGAGACAGCAGTCAGCTCTTGCTGTTTCATAAATAATTACAAAAGTGCAGAGACATGTGATGTGCATTTCTCCCTCCTTTACAGCTGGACTGAGCTGGACTTCTCCCTGAGGGTGGGGCACAAGTCTCTTCCAAGGGTGCTGGTTCTGGGCCCCAGTGAAGGGGCACCCATGCTGGAGAAGCTCTCACAGGGTGGGATCAGGGAAAGTAGCGAGTTCTGGTTGTGGAAGTGCTTTTCAGAGCTCAGCTCATTCAGTCACATCTGCTAGCACATCATTAGCCAAAGCAAGTCACATGTCTGGGACTGACGTTCCGCATCAAGGAAGCACACTCGGCTGTGGACCATGAGGCCCAAGCAATCATAATGGATGGTCAAGACCTACATCAGCCGGACAGAGGAAAACACTCCTCCCACAGTGTAGCGATGAGAATGGAGTGGATTTTACTCCACAACAATCTCATCTACCCAGGGGGTGAATCTTAATTAGAGGCAGGGTCAGGGTCTGAGTGCTGGTGAAGAGGTCATAGCTACTGCTCCGTGGCTGGGGTGACCTTATAATTGCCTTCGAACTGAATGCTTCTGAGAGTGATGGGGGCCATGAGTCATCGCACTGGGACACCAGGGACAAACTGGGATGGCCCCGGGAAAGCCAAGACATGTGGTCGCCCCAGCGACAAGACAAATCCGCACCCCCGATGGGTCTTGTTTCCTATCAGAGCATTTCATTTGCCCTTTTTTTTCTTTTAAAATATACTCGGATGCTCTTCAGGGAGACATGTGTCCTCATGGCCAGCACAGGCCCAGGATGGACCCCGGGCGGTGGTCTTGCTCTTGAACCTCTACCACAGGACTCGATCTGCGCCTCCGTCCTCACGTGCCTGGTCTCCTGTCTCTCTGCATCCACGCTCCCTCTCTCTTCTCTCCAAAAAGCACTGGTCCTCAAGCCAGGATGATCTCCTCTCAGTACATCTGAAAGATGCCATTTCCAAGTATCACCCCACTCCCAGTACTGGGTTAGGACTTGACAATCCATCGTTCCCTGGGGCAGAATTCAGCCCAGGACAGGCAGACTTCCAGGTGGGGAAGGAATAGGAAGTGTATGTGGTGGGTCAGCGGGCGGTGATGGAGGGAGGCCAGGCTGTCGGGTGAGGACAGCTCTCCTGGGAGAAGCCTGAAGGTATATCTTGGAGCCTGCGTAAAGCTTGGGGAGGGGAGTGAGGGCAGAGCCGCTGAGGGAATGGAATAAGCAAATCACAGCAGGGTGGGCCAGTCCAGGGCAGTGGGCATCCTAACCAGGTTGAGAGGCTGGAGCGTAGGTGGGTAAGGGAGAGGACGGGGAGGCAGGGGTTTGGTACCAGGCTGCGGTGTTTCCAGGAGATTCCTCGTGGTTCATTGTCATGGCTGTGTATTCCGGGTCCTAGATGGGGAGTGGCAGAGACTGGCTTGACGTCCCCCCAAAACCAAGAATCCCCCTTCCTCTTGGGCATGTAAGTGAACGCAGGTCCCCCGCTCCCCAGCAGGTGAGTGGTGCCCTGTGTGGTCTGGCTGTGGCCCCAGGGAAGTGAGCTGGGCCACTTCTAGAACTGCGGGGGAGCCCTGCGCCTCTCCCTCGGCTGCCCGGCTCTCCCCCCAGCACCTGGACGGGGGACTCAGCCCCGGAGGGCAGAGGCCTGGGTGTCCGCGAGCCCTCCCACCCGCGCTGGGCCAGCGGTGTGCACGGATAAACCTTGCAGTGGGAAGCGCTGAGACTGGAGTGTGTGGGGCGCCGCCCATTCCCACCGCACCACAAACCCCCCTGGGGCCTGCGGAAAGCAGCTGCTGGTGGGCTCAGAGGAGGGGGCCTGCAGAACCTCTCAGGTCTGGTTGGTCAGCGGGGGCTTCCCAAGGAGGCGCAGAGTAGAAAGGCCGGAGGAGTGGGTGGAGCATGGCCCCAGCCGGGAGGACCCCAGGAGCAGAGCCTGCAGGAGCCCAATGGAGCAGGTTCCTACTGTAAAGGGCAGGGCAGGGTCAAGCCTGGGTGGGGCGGGCAAGCTCCCCCCAGCATCTAGATTAAAACCGAGTGGGCAGGTGCTGGGCAGCACAGGAGGGTCCGGACGGCCTCTTTCCAGAGCCTTCAACAGGGCGGTTCTGATCACAGAGGCACCCCTGCTGCGGCCTCTCCGCCCCAGAATGACTCGGGGTGCTCACCCCCAGAAGTGTGTTTTATTGATCTGCCAGTGATGCCTCCCGGGTCCCTCCTCCGTGGGGAGGACGGTGTTGTGACCTGGCCCCTTTGTGTTCGAGCTCTCGGTGGCCACTAAAGGCAGTAACGCCCACTTATGTGAGAGTCTCTGCAGGGCCCGCTGGTTCCTCTAGAAGACACACACGTGCACACAGGCGCACGCACACCCGTGGGGTCTGGCAGATGCAGTTAGCCTCTGGGTCCCTCCGAATGAGATGCAGGTGGCTAATTGTTCCTGCTGGGAGGCATCTGTGGGCACAATTAGTCATGTCTCTGTCCCTACTTGGGGCTAATAATGGGTGGGAAGTGTGCTGGGGGGCAGTGGGCGGGGCGCTATCTGCCCCTCAGCCCGGGGCTGGGTCAGGCAGCTCTGATGGGGGTCTCATGTTGGGCTCAGGAGGGTGTCCGGGAAGGTGGGGGGGCAGCTCTTGAGGATGGGACTCTGTACAGCTCCCCCAGCCTCTGCCTGTCCCCACACTGGGGTCTGTGCACCCCAATCTATGCATGATGGCGTCCCACTTCTGTGTCATGTGTTAGGGTTTTCAACGCACTTTGGGATGAATAATTGCACCCCCCCTAGCCATAGGACTGGCAGGGGTGTGGTTGCTGCACCCCCATTTTGCAGATGAGGAAATGGAGGTGCACCTGGCAGAGCCCAGGCCACCAAGCCAGTAACCACTCCTTACATCTGTACCACCCTTTGCCCTCCCCTCTTCCTTTCTGGAAGACTTGCCAGGGAGCAGAGAGCAGCTCGGGCAGAGCAGGCCTGGGAAATTCCCAGTAAAACTCGCTGCGCACATTTGAAACTACGCTTGTCTAAGTGTGGAGGGTCTTTCCTGTCCAAGATGGGTCCACGCAGCCTGCGGACACAGAGATGGCATTGCAGTACCTGCTTACAGGCGCGCATGCTCCCGTGGAGGAGGAAAGAAGGCGTGCACGTGACATCCCTGTCCCAGCGAGGACGGGTCAGAGTTCTGGATGCTCCCTAACCAGCCCCGGGACGTCACAGTGACTTCGGTCCCGTCTTGCTGCCTCTTTGGGCTGTAGTTTCCTGAGCTGCTAAAGTAGCATGTTGAACCATACTGAAGTCTCAGGCTCTGTCCCTGAGTCACTGTGGGAACTGCTTCCCAACGGGGTCAGGAAGGAAGCAGTTGCTTGTGACTGGGGAGGAGGAACTGAGAGAACAGAAGACGGGAGAGAAGGTTCACCAGAAGAGGTGAGTGATTTGGGCCAGTCAGGTAAGATTTCCACAAGGGATGCGCTCCTCAAACTTGCTTTTGGTTGTGAGTGACAGAAAGCTAATCTAAGGGCATTGAACTCGTGGAAGATAACCTCCCAAGATGGCTTCCCAAGGAATCACGCCTCCCTTATTCACACTCATGACAGGCTCCTCTCCTTGAACCTGGGCCGAGCCCGAACGTCTCTTGAAACTACCGGAAATGGTAGAAATGATGCTGCCTGTCTCCCAAGATAGAAGCGTGTCAGCTTCCATCCTCTTTTGGAACGCTCGCTATAAGGAAAGCCAGACAATGTAGAAGGACGTCCAACTACCCCGAGACCTCCATGTTTTGACGAGGTCCAAGCTAGCCACATGGAGCTGCTGTGTGAGGGGGATGTCTGGCCAACCCCAGCAGGTCTAGCCATGCTAACTCAGCCAACAGCCAACAACAAAAGTGAGTGAGGAGGTCATTTCTCACATCCCAACTTGGTGGACATCTGAACATCACATGAGAGAGCCACTTCACTGAGCCCACCAACCCACAGAACCACGAAGATAAAAGAATGACCGTCCTAAGACACGACCTTTTGAAACAGCTTGTTTACATAGCAGTAGGTAACCAAAATACATCTATCGCTCAAGACTGATTTCAGGCATGGCTGAATTCAGAAGCTCAAGTCACAGATAACAGTGGGTCTTGCTTTTCTTTCTTTCTTATGCCTTGCTTTCTTTTGGGCTGACCACTTTCCTAAAGCACTTCTCTCCACAAATATTCCACAGAAATCCCAAACTTGTATCCCTTTACTTCCAGCAACACAGTGAACAAAACAGCTTTTTCTCTGGAGTGGTAGCAGCATTCCTGAGAAAACATCTCATCGGTCAGGTTAACATCTTCCTTGGGCCCTTCTTAATGTGACAAGAGTGGCATCGAAGAAACATTCCTGCCTCTAGTATGGAAGTAGGCATTAGCCTTGCCCAGATCATGTTTTGTAGTCACTAATCAGTGTCCATTCCTGTGACATTGTGTATGACACATAATTCCCCTACATCTGTGTTTCTTCTCATGTTTAAGAAATTCAGGAAATAATTCTGGTTCAACCCATCTCATGGTGAGACTTGGGTTTGAGAGGGCACAGCGGGGAGCCGGAATCTACCTGGAAGAGGTGATCATCAGCGCTAGTTGCAACCCGTAGGTGGCTTAAAAGTTTTGCAGGTGAGCCCCTGGTGACTCAGTTGTTAAGCCTGTGCCCTGAGAGCAGTACATGTATAGCCCAGGAACCCCGGTTCGTGGCATGGGACCAGGGGGAGGGAACAACTAAAATGAACAACTAAACACATAGAAAATAAAAATAGGTGCACCTTGGTGGAGCAGTGGTTGCGTCCATCACCCCAAAGGAGCAAGCCACATGCTCCTGGATTCGAGTCCGGGACCCAGAGGGAAAGCAATGTGAGCAACTAAATGAAAAATAAATAAAGAGCTTCTTCCTCCTCTCTCTTCCTATCTGCTTACCTTCTACTTGCCTTCATTCCTGCCTGTGCTTGTCCTTTAAAAATAAATAAAAAAAAAAAATAAAAGCAAAAATGTGTTGCGAAAGACGATAAGGCGTGGTTCCCCCAAACACAAACTCTGTCCACAATGAGGAAAGGAACTCAAAACACAGGTTTTCCAGATCCATAGGCGAGGGTTTGTGTCCCCAGACACCCACCCCATGCATCTCTGTCCATGTATCTCTGTCCATGCATCTCTGTCCATGCATCTCTGTACATTAGCAAAGTTTATCTCATCTAGGGATGCCCTGAAATTGAGGTCTCAGCTTGAAGTAAGGGGAAGAGATTTTCTCAAAGATAGAAACATGCCCTGCTTAGAGACAGAGACACCTTTGCTGTATGAAAGAAGTTTTCCCCTAAACATGCAGAGGAATCCAAAATGCCAGACAAGAGACCTCAGTCTAGAATGATCCATTTTACTTGACGGCAAGTATGATGTTTTCTGTTGAGCCATTGTTCTCCAAAGGCCCTGGACAAATCTATGGAAAAGGGGTTTTGCCATTTTAATTACATTACATATTGCAATCTACAAAATTAAAAAGATAAAATATTAGCACTACAATGAGAGCAGCTCAGTTCTTGAAACTTCTAATTCTTAAAACCTGTGCATTCTAATGTGTGTTAAAATGGGATGCATTCATTCACCCATCCATCCATCCATCCATCTATCCATCCATCCATCCATCCATCCATCCACCCATCCATCCTTATTCATTCACCCAGACAGCCACGCTGTGCTCTGATCATCATCCACTCGGTCAGATCCACACCAGCTTTCACTGAAGAAAAGTTCCCATGTCTGGTAGAAGCCTAAAAAGAAAGTCTCGGAACCAAGAAATGGTTAAAAGAAGTCAAAATAAAATTGGAGTTGGCTATAATGCTTATTCTTAATGACACACAGGAAATGATAAACCAGCCATGCTACATAATTGACCACCAAGGAGTTGTCTGCTCTCCGTCAGTCTGAGATGTACCAAATCCAATATCATATCAGTGATTTGATTTGTTAATAATCAAATTGCAAATACCTTTTCATTTGGCTTCAAAAAGCAAACAGCCATTCGGAATAATTTTTATGGGTCTTGGAATGCAATATAAACTTAAAAATATTGTGTGTGCAAGTCCCATTGGCATGACCATATTATAATTTATATTGGCCTATTTTGATGTACAGTAGCATAATGAAACTTTAAAAAATATATTCTGTAAAGCGCATCTAAGTCCCAACCGGCAGCACAGATTAATGTAAGAACATCCCAGGGATTCTTTGCATATTTTCTTAGGGAGATTTCTATAGAATAGCTGTTCTACTAGCCAAAACTTGAACTTAAGCAATGATTGCAAAGTCTCGCCTTTTGCCACCTTCCTAGACTGCTGTCTGCCATTTCTTTTCTGCTCCCCCCCCCCCAGCACCCCATCCGTGCCCTACTATCTGTAGTTCTCTGAACATATCATTATGTGCATGTTTATGTATTATCTTTCATACCTTATGTGTTCAATGGCCTTCTCTTCTCAGCTTAGAGAATCTCCCTTAGACAGGCATTAGCTCCTGGATAAAATGCTTCCATTTTGGGGCGCTTTCTCTGACACCTACAGAATTAATGACTTTCTCCCATAGAAATTTAAAGGGAACTCTCTTACAGCCACAGTGTTTGCTATTTGTTTATATACCCTAGAGTCTGAGTTCCTTCACAGCCCAACTATGATAGCTTAGATTCAACAGCCCCAGTGTCTACCATCATGCCTGGTGCATAATATATGCTCGGTAAATGTTTGCATAATGGTGCTTTGGATGGATGGAAGGAAGAGTGGTAGGTGGATGAATGGAAGGATGGGTGGGCATTGATTGGGTAAAAGGAAGAACTGGTTGGTAAATAGATGGGTGGATGGAAGGAAGGATGGGTGGGTGAATGAATGGATAGAAGGAAGGATGGCTGGGTGGTGACTGGATGGAAGGAAGGATTTGTCAGTAAATATATGGGTGAATGGAAGGAAGGAAAGACAGGTGATGAATAGAGGAATGGAAGGAAGGATGGATGCATGGATTGGTGGATGGACTGAAGGAGCAGACTCTCCTAGGTGATAGTGTTTCCTCTGACATTGGAATCACAGGTTAAGCCTCCACAACCTAGATAAGTTGTCAGACAGACTAATCTGTTAGATTTTTCCAAGCAGAGAGCCCCTGGTTCCATTATTTGCCTCAGCACAGAAATGCAATAGAGCCTTATTTTATTTTTAGAGCCTTGGAAAATAAATCTTTCTTCTCTTGCAATAGATAGGTGTATGGGGTTCCCAATTATAGCTGAATGAGAAAGGAAGGAAGGAATAGCATTTACTGAATGTCTCCTACATTCTAGGCATGGTGCTGGGCATTTTCCAATCATATTCTCATTCACTATTCAAGATAATCCTTTGAGGAACTGTTATTCCCCTTTTTGTAAGGATGGACTGAGGCCCAGGAAGGCTTAATAAGTAACAGAACAGAGACTCTGATGTATTTCTGGCTCTAAATTCCAAATCCTGTCCACCACAAAGAAGCAAATGCCAATAAAGGGGCATGTCTGCTATGTCCACCTGGGAAATGCTCATGACAATGGTGAAGGTGCCGTAGTTACGCCAGGAGATCATGCGGCAGGTGGAGAATATCATGCTCGCCAGGTCGGGCTCCTGATGCTTCCCATTGACAACAGATTTTGGGAGAAGGGGAGGGTCTCCCTTCTTTTTCTCATTCACACCAAGGTACAAATTATT
Organism: Solenodon paradoxus; assembly: GCA_004363575.1. Lineage (NCBI taxonomy): Eukaryota > Metazoa > Chordata > Mammalia > Eulipotyphla > Solenodontidae > Solenodon > Solenodon paradoxus. The sequence goes on along the minus strand of RJWH01007448.1, from coordinate 6,925 downwards.
ATTCTGGGAAAGCATGTGGAGCAAGGAAAACACCCTAGACTTAGAATCCCAGGACCTGCATTCCTGTCCCACTGCCAAACAGAGTGGTCTGTGGAGTATTCACCCAGAGTCACCCACTAGTAGGGAGCATTTCTACATTTCTAAATCCTCATGCTTGCCCTCCCCAGATAACTGTTTCTTCAATGCATCCTTAGATTCCTTTTAAAATTATTTATCAGTATAAGTATATATATATATATATGTATACACATGCACATATACGTATGTATTTACATATATACATACATTTAAAAATATTTCTAAAAAACATAAACAGGAGCATATCCTTCTAGCATTCGCTGACCTGGTTTTTGCATGTGTCTTGGAATTCTGCCTTATCACAATTCTGGCTTATTTGGTCATTGTAACTTCTACCTCCTACTCCAACCGTATGTAGTGACAGCTAGGATAGAGTGGTGATCATTCTCCCTTCTGTGTGGAGGACATGGGGACATGGGGGCTGCTCTGGACATGCTTGCTTGGTGTATGTCTATGCACGTGTGTGTGTGTTTCTCCAGGATGGAGTCTCAGACTTGGACCTGCTTAGTTCAACGCTGTGTGCCAGGTCCTGAGGGTTTGAGTCGAGGTCTACTTTTGATGGCTTCTAGGTTTTGCACCTTGCTTGGGGGGCGGTTTCTCCTCCTCAGTATTCTAAAAAAATATTCTCTGTCATTTTATACCATGCTTTTACAGTTTAGAGTTTTACTTTAGCTCTTGGGTTTACCCTGAAGTCTCTTATTGTGCATGGTGTGAGGTAGGATTCTAAAGTTCTAAATGGAGTTATTCCAAAGTAATTTACTTAATAGTTCCCATTGATTTAAAATGTCACAAACTAAGCTCTTATGTGTACAATGGTCCTTTTTTTTCTCTTATTTCTTATTTCTCTTGTTTCATTGATCTTCATTTATTTTTATGTGAATACTATATAGCTTTACGGTATTATTTTAGGTAGTATTTTAAGATGTTTGATATTCTTGTCTTCTTGGGCACTCTTTTGTATTTTCTTATACAGACTAACTTGGAAATCAACTTACTAAGTTCTATAAAATTTTTATTGGTGATATATAACATGCAAAAATTATCTTAGGGCAGACTTACATATTTTTAGTAAGTTCATCATCAAAGTTTGCGAAAACAGTATGTGCACATTTCTTTTGAATTATTTCTATATATTTTTCCATTTATAATTGTTTTATTGTGTACAGTAAAGCTTGTTTCTGTATTTTCTTATTGGTCAGTATCATGTATAGGAACATATTCCATAGTTATCTGTCTATCTGTCTATCTATCATCCACCTAGTTTTTGTTTTCCTTACCACTGGAGTCGAGTCTCCAAAGACCTTTCTAAGGCCAATGTCATGGAACGTATTGCTTACGTTTTCTTCTAATATTCAAAGTTTCTCCTCTTACATGCAAGTCTCTAACCCAATTTGAATTAATTTTTGTGCATGATGTTAGAGGCTTGTCTAGATACACTCATTCTCATGGGACTGTCCAGGCTTGGCAATGCCATTTGTTGGAGAGACTTTCCTTCCTCCATCTATGCTCTTGACTCCTTTGTCATAAATTGACTTGCCCTACATGTGTGAGTCTGTTTCTGGGATTCTGTTCTATTCCACTGTGTCTCTGTATTCCAGTACCACAGAGTTTTGCTCACTATCACTTTGCAGTATAGTTCAAGATATGGGAGTGTAATACCTCCACATTTTCTTATGAGTGCTTTGACTAGTCAGGATCTTTTTGATTGCAAACAAATTAAAAAATGTTGTTCTATTTCCTTGAAAACTGTCAGAGAAATTTTTATCTGTAGTAGGAAATAGTCTGCTATGTATTGAAATCCTCTTACTATTTCTAGTACTTCTCAGTAGGAAAGCAGCTGACCACATTGCCAATACAGAAGAGAAAATTTAATTTCTCCCCTTCTAATTTTTATTATTTTATTCCTCTTCTCACCTAATTGCTTGACTAGGCTATCTGGTGAAATGTTAGCAATGACAACCTTAGCAGGAAACTTTTTATGTTCCTCACTTTAATGGGAATGCTTTCAAGGTTCATCACTGGAAATTATGTTTTCTGGTGACCACTTTGTTCATGTGTTCATGAGTTAGGCAATGGTTGAGTGACACAGCTGAGACACAAAAATCCTGTGACTTAGATAACATGGAAGTTAATTCCTCACAAAGAGCTCCCTGCGATGGCCCAGGTAGGCAGCACTCTGCTGCCTCTGCCATAGAAACTACGTCGGCCCCTGCTTCCCGGCAGCGAGCTCCTCAAGTCCGTCTCAGTTCCTCAGCACTGGGGGCACCTTTTGTTGTAACGAGGAGACTCTGGGTGGGCTCCTGGTGGTGGCTCCTGCATGGCAGCTGATCATCAGAAAGTCCAAGCCATGATGAGAAACTTGGAATTTTCAGCCTCATCCCTCATCTTCCAGAGAGGGGAGAAGGGCTGGAAATGGAGCTAATAATTGTTCAAAGCTGAGCGAAGAGGCCTCCATAAAATCCCAACAGTGCGGGGCTCAGAGCACTTCTGGTGGGCACACACATTCATACTTGACGGTGTTGCACCCCAACTACATGGGGACAGAAGCTCCTGCCCTGGGAACCCCCCAGACCTCACCCTGTTTATCTGTCTCTTCATCTAGCTCTTCACCCGTACCCTTTATCGCTCTCTTTAACAAACTGGTCAGTGTGTTTCTCTTAATTCTGTGAGCTGCTCTAGCAGGGGTCACAGAAAGGGTCATAGAAGCTTCCAATTTCTAGTCAAACTGGACAGAAGTTGTGGGTAATCTGGGGACCACTTGCAGATTGTCACCTGAAGGTGGGAGGGAGCAGTCCTTTAGGGCTGAGCCCCTAACCTTTGGGATCTGACACTGTCTTGAACAGATGATGTCATAATGAATTGCATGGCAGGAAACACCACACATCTGGTGACCCAAAGAGTCAGAAATGAAGTGTTCTGCGTACGAAAGGAGACACGTCGGACAAACACACAGAATGAACAGAAAGGGATTTTTCCACTGCAGGTGGCTTTCAAACTTGCTTCATTTGTCACCATTTTCTAGCCAGTCGGAAGGGGGACAGGGAAGCCTGGGGCAGACACGCACTTGCTTAGAGCAGTAACCTCACAAAGTTATGAATCACTTCCACTAACATCTCCTGGGCTTGAATTCAGTCGCCTGCTCACACCTGCCTGCGAGGGAGGCTGGGACATGTAGTCTCTGGCACAGTGGCCCAATAACAGACTTAAAATAGAGAATCAGCTCTGAAAGGGAGAATGAGAAAATGGAAAATGAGGGAGGATGTTAGAACAAGATCTTTCACGATACTTTTTATCATCTCAAATACTCTCCTATTGACACTGAACCAGCAATTTGCTTTATTTTTAAAGCTAGGATGAGATGCATGATTTTACCAGACTATTTCTCACTATTTTCTGAGGCAAACATCAGATTTTCTCTTTCTGTTCATGAGGTGGGTTTCTTAATGTTGAGCTGTATTTACATCCCTGAGATTAAACTCCATTCAATCAAGTTGCTTCATACCTCGACAGACATTGATCACGTTGATTTAGGATCTGCCTCCACAGTGTGGATGACATTGACCTATAAGCCACGTGTGCATGAGTCTTGTGTTTTTGTAACTTCAGGGCACCTGACCTAAAACAAGGCACGAGGGAACATTCTGTCCTGCTCCACGCTCTAACAGTTGATAGCTTGTGAAAGAATTCTTGAAGATTCGGGAGACTTTGTTCTTAAAACCATCTGGCATGGTGATTTTTTTTTTTTAGTTAGGTCTTTGGCTACTGAGACACAATATCTTTCTCTCCTTTTTTTAAGATAAGAAAAGCCTTGATTGTCTCTGGGTATAAATGCACATGAAGAGACCACGTCCCTTCCCCTGTGGCTGTGAAAAATTTCAGAATTCAGGTTGTAAAGGAAGCCACACTACCTGTTTCTAAATATGGGTGGCGTGTCCCCACCTTTCTGCCACGTGCAGCCTGGAAGGGGTTCAGGGAGGCAGCCAGCACCAGGCTGGGTGGCAGTTTTTTTGTGCTGTATAGCCAACTGCTGGACCAGCGTGCCAGTGGAAAGTTGACTTCTCTCTTCTTTAAGCCACTTATTGGGGTTTTTGGTACAAACACTGACCCACATCTAATTCCTATATGCCATATTTGCAAGAACTGCTATTTTTAAAAGCTTCTACCTGTTGTTGCCTTTTTCTCGTTTCTAATGTATATTTGTTCTCTTCTTTCTCTCTCCCTCCTCCTGCCTTTCTCTCTTTTTCTTCCTTCTCCTGTCCTCCTCCTTCTCTATCTTCCTCCTCCTCCTCTCTCTCCATCCATCTTCCTCCCTTTCTCTTTCTCTCTCCCTCCTCCTCTTCCTCCAGCCTTTCCTTCTTCTCCTCCTTCTCTTCCTCTTCGTCCTCCCCCTCCTGTTCTTTCTCCTCCTTCTCTTCTCCTCCTTTCCCTCCATCCATCCCCCTCCCTCCCTCTCACCTTTCCTCCCCACAGCATATTTGTACTTTCTGTTTTCCCTGCCTGGATTGCTCTTCTCCATCATCTAGAATAGGTGCTTAGATGCCTTGAGGCAAGTAGACTTTATTTTGCTGACTTCACTGTTGTCAATCCCTAATTTTGTTGAATTGTGGTCAGAGATGTGGTTTAAATCATTTTGCCATTTTTGCTTTCCATTTTTGAACAACTTTCTAAATAATATAGTACATGATGAGATTTTGGGAGTATTCCATGACAAGAATAGATATTTCCAGATTGCTGGGTTCAAAATTCATGTTTCTATGATATCAAGCTTGTTAACTGTATTATTAGAGTTTCTATATGTTTCCTCTCCCTCTGGTCCACTTAGTTTTGAGAAAAGCTAGTTAAAGCCTTATCCTATGATCTTCAATAAGCAAATTTCCAGCTTTATTTCCATTTGTTTTACTAAAATTTAAAAACAATGTCATCAGGTGCAAGCATTTCGTAAGCACGACATCTCCTTGTAAACTAGGCTTTTACCAGCATGACAGGTCCCTTTTGCCCGCTATGCTATTTAGTCTCATACTGACTTTACTACAGCTGTCCTCCTTTTCTGACTCTCCCTACATCTCTACTTGTGCCTTCATCTTCAGTCCTTTTGTGCCTTTTTTAGGGAACCTATCTATCTGGGTTGCAAACCTTCCTGGTCACCGCTGGGCGAGGGGGACACAGGCACTCTTGGGTGTCTGCAGTCAGTGATATGACGCCCTCCGAAAAGCAGGTCGGCCTTGACTAACCGGGATGGGGACGCACCGGGGAAGGAAGGTTCTGGTCAGTTTGGTGATCTGCCTGACCGGGCACATCAGTTGGCTCAGGCTCCGGTAACACAGCAGCACACACGAGGCAACTTCATCAACAGTAAGAATGGCCCCCAACTTCGGGAGGCCAGAAGTTCAAGCTTATTCATGGGTACTAGTCTCAAAAGTAAAAGCCGACTTCACGCAGAGGGTGCTTACCAGGGTGGGGTCCGTCCCAGGTCCTGCGCAGTCACCCTAACTCACTGCTGCCGCCTGAGCCAGCTTCATCGTAGACCCAGGTGCTCCCTTTTTTATTTTGTTTTCTTTTTTTTAAGGAAAGATGCAGGCATGAATGAAGGCAAGTAGGTAGGCAGGAGGAGAGAGGAGGAAGAAACACTCATTTATTTATTTTTAGTTCATTTTGGTCGTTCCCCCAACTCCGGGTCTCGAACTTGCATCCTTGGGATGTATGTGGATGGACTACGTCCCATGGCCTTATCCGCTGGGCCACCACAGGGGGCTCACTTCCGAGCAACTCCATGCCTCTCCTGCTGATCAAATACATCTCGTTATGTCCTATGAGAGATGCTTCTAGAACAAAGGTTGAATAAGGACAGGCTAGTCTCCGAGCCAAGTTGCCTCTTCCCCCTCAAATTCAGTGCTTCAGCCAAGTGGATGAGGAGGTTCTCTTGAAAGCACAGAATCTGTGTGCAAATAAGAGGCAAAAGGCGTTCCTTGAACAATTTGTCTGAGGAGGGCTTATCTGGACACACTGCTGGAATAATGGCAAACTCGACCTGCAGGGAGAAGACAAAGGGCTGAAGGTGGGAGGTCCTGGCCCGTCCCTGGCAGAGTCAGAGTTCAACTGTTACCATTTCTCCCATTTTTCTTGGGAGACTGGTACCCAGGAATCAGCTGATGCATGTAGCCAGGACCCAATGAGTAAAATGAGGTGAGTGCCCATAAAAGAGCAACTCACCGGAGGCCCCCGCTTCATACGGCCCGGGGTCACCGCACTCCCACTAAGCACCCAGATAGCAGGCTGGAAGAGCTGAAAATCCCCAGCGACAGCTCTGACAGGGGGCTTTCCAGATGCCTGTGAGCGACATGCCAGACGGTATCGGGGAAGTGGCGCCGAGATGCCACCTGTCCTACCTGCTTCGCGAACAAAAGCCGCGATGGCTTTGTCAGGTCCCACTTGGCGACACAATACCAATCTTGACTGATCCATATTATTGATGGGCTGTGGGTATTCTACTGCAATTATGTCAAAAATGAAATATTTCAAAATGTGATTGGCAGGCTGATTACAGTAATGCGTGTGATTAAGCCCAGGGCTTGCCTGTGTGGTGAGCGGGACACTGTCAGGGGCAATTAACTGTATTTTCTTTAAAGTTTGCCAAGATTTCTCCCGGTTTTCATTGTGTCGTTGTAAAATAGCGCACGGGGGCACCTGGTGGGAGGCCTCCTCAGTGTTCTTTCCAGAATCAAAAGAACCTTCAGCTTCAGCCTCTGCCAGGAGAACCTAGTCAGCTTCAGGAAGGAACCAGAATCAGGAACAAAGGCCATTGAAAGTCTCTCTCCTCTGTCCCCCTCCCCCTCTCCCCTCTCCCTCT